>BHFT01002339.1:0-52506 GCA_004320025.1 Laticauda laticaudata
TTTTTCTTTTTCTTTCCTCTTCCTTAATAGTTGAAATCCTCTTCTTTGATAGATATATTCAATTCAGAGTCCAATATTTCAGCCAATATCTTTTGAATTTATTTTCAACAATTCATACTCTTGAATCTTTATTCCAAATCTTCTAATCGGCCTCCCAACTGTTTCCCAAATTACCGGGTGGTTCTATGACAATAATAAAGTTCCTTTTATTTTCTTTCAAGTTCCAAGATGTAAAGTCTCAAAAAGACCAGACGCTTGTTTTAAAACACATGAAAGTTTTCCTGTACCATCAGGTGGCACTTTTTAGTCTTTTTCTTTTTAACTTTCTTTGTTGAATATGATGTTTTTATTAAGATCATTAATTTCAATCATTAGCTATTCTTTTCAACTCAATTTCAGCATTTAGTTGTGCCCTTTAAATGCCCACAATTCAATATCTGTCAGTTCAATTTTTAAACCTTTGTTGTGTTAATGTATTTTCCTTTAAATTTCTCCTCTAGATTAGTCCAATAAAATAATCAAATCCAAAGTTAAAAACCCATTTTCTTGCTCACTTTCTCTGGTCGCCGCTTCCACACACTTTCCTCCAAAATAGCCCTTTAATTTGATACCGGGGTACCTCAAAAGCGATGTCCTTTGCCTGGTTCACATTCTGCCCATTACTTCTCTCTCCAGCACAAAACTTAGTTTCCCAGAATGTTCTTCATCTTCATGGTGGCCATTTTAAGACCACCACTCCTGCTTGATTTTGGGAGGAATTTTCCTGTCAGGGAGGGGAGTTGCGGCTCTCCTCAACACTCCAGGTGATTTCTCCCTTCTTCACCACTCCACCAGGGTGGTTCCGGTCCCAATCGGGACCCTCCAGCAAGAGAGCTCAGATGAAACCATGCACAATCGTGGATTCCGCACAGATACTGACAAGGAACAAACCGGTAGTTCCAAAAGTGATTCATTATTTCATAGGTACACTAAAAATATCAAGCATTAGTGTTTGGAAACGTGGTTCATGCAAACCTCAATACCTTTCAACAACTGATTCTGCAGCTTCCTTTCAAATGTTACCATTCTGAAGTGCAACTGAACTAGGGTTATAAACTCTGGGCTCCAAAAATACAGCTGACCAATTGATGGCAACAAAAGGATTAAGACTATACTTGCAGCCCAGATACTGTAAATTTAATCTGATTTACTATCAAACACATGTGAAGATCTCTTCAATCATTTTATCCTGTTCAATTATCATTGAAGGGAAGATCCAGAAGTGTCTCATCACCTTCATCCCTTACAGTGTAGGTTATCTTGCCTTTCAGTGTTGCAAGCTGCGTATAGATCCCTGCAAATCTCAGTTTTGCTTTGGGATGTTAAACAGCTATTAAGAACTGATAGGAAAAAGATATTGAAGGAGAATATTTGGATAAAAATGCATTTAATGACTGAAAAAAATGTCTAAACATAATAAAGTACTGCAATTGGTTTATAATCCTAACCATAATTAGAAACTTTTGATAAGTCAGGTTTCCCAATTAAGGGAGGTAGGAGAAAATGTTCAGGGTTTGTATGAATTACCATATGTTGACTTGGAACCTTCCTTCCTTCCTTCCTTCCTTCCTTCCTTCTTTCTTCAGATTACCAAGGAAAGCTATGGAAGTTTCAAATTCAATTTGGCTTCCCTTTGTATAAATCCAAATCAGACAATTCCTGAACATATCTAAGTAATCAGATTAGATTCAAAATGTGGTTGAATCAGATGTACCTCCCCTCATTTTTTGCAGGCATAAGACCAAATGTAATAATGAAAGGAATGAGCTGTGAGCTCAGGACTGGTTCACATCTCACTGGGGAGTCTTAAGGTGCTTCTGAAGGATTCCAATCTAATCCCTTTGTGCAATTATTCTGCTTGGTTCTCCTTATTAGATGGTTTGTAGAGGGAAAATTGATGAGAATGGTGAGGAAAACATTGTATTTATTTATTTTATTTTATGTTATTTATTTATTTGATTTGTCAACCACTTACAAGATGATAGATATAAGCGTAAACATGAATAAGAATACAGGAAATAGGTATGAATAAATGGGGACAATAGTTGTCCTATGGACAAGGCATGATGGTGCACTTATGCACGCAAACAGAGATCGTGATGTACCTTGCCCATTCATAAATGTCTGTTAAATTTGGTAAGGCAGTTAATAAAAGAATCACAGCTAGAAGCTGCTTACCATTCCACTGTGGTGAAAGTGACTATGACAGCATCTCAGAGGATTACTGGAAGAAAGTTTGAGATGACAAATGTAAGCTGTTCCTGCCAGGAACTAAGATTCAGGATTGGTATATAAGACATATTTTTCATTAATCCTAAGTACGTGGTGTTCTGTTAGTGGTCCTAATAGTTCATCTTTTTTCTATTTTTTTCATTTCACACAAAAATGCTAAACACTAAACCTTATGATTCATTCATTGTGTCAGATATACAAGGAGCCAAGTGTGTCAGCAGGAGACTGGAGGTGGATATTATTCTATGAATGCATTGTTCTTAATTCTTTCTGCTTTTTAAAAAACAAGAAGAGCTGGTTCTTTACTTTTGGTTTTGGTGATACATCATCCTGGCTGTTTTTCTTTTCTCCTTTGACTTGTCTTAGACAGTTTAATTTAAAAGTAGGTTGAATATGAATGAATGATAAATAGATAAACCAATATGTTCTCTTATTCCTAGCTACACTACCTCTGAAAGTCTATCTGCTTCTTACAATCTTGCCTTCACATATAATAAACATAGATCTTACTCCCCGTGTGTAAGACGCATAGTTACCTCCTTACTGTTTTTTAAAAAGATATATGCATTTATCTACAGTTTTACATGGGTGATGCAAATTTGAATTGTGAATTTAAAGGTCTCAGTTAGATAGTAGCTCTTTCCAGCATTATTTATTTCCTTGTACAACAGTCATTCAGAATATTTATTTAATGTCATCCAGATAAATGTACAAAGTTAACAATTAAGCAAAATCTGAAAATGTGTGCCCAGATTTAAAAACCAGCATGGAGTCATAGAAACAATTCATGGAATGACATATCCCCCACAAAGAGAAATAAAATTCTCCAATTTTCTCTCTATATAGTGGTCATCAAGATTTTGCAGTTTTAACTAACATTCCAAGATATTTTAAAATGATTGTCTTATCTGAGTTTTTGTTTGTCTCCTAAGGACCTCATGGGTCAACCCATGTAGTTTCTTGCAAAGCACCAAAAAAGTCAAGAAGTGCATCTTATTGAAGTCTTGTACCTTTTTTATATCCATGTTAGTGTATCTTGACTTGGCTTCATGGGTAGAGATTCAGGAGTACTATGGGCATCTTAAGCAGTTAAGAAACACACTTTATCCCTTAATCTTACCAAAGAAGCATGGGTCTTCCTCACTCAAGGTATGCTCTGGGACTTCTAGTGGTACTCTGCAGGCCTCAAAATATGAACAGGAAGAAGGTCATCATGAGCTGTGATGTAAAGCTGTGGTGCAAATGTATCTTGAGCATTTCAGTAAGCAATAGTGTCTCTCTTCCTCTACCCTAAGGCTCATTTGATCATTTCAAGATCATACCAATATAGACACACCCTGGCTATGTTTTTGTTCCATGCACTCTCTCTAAGCAATCCATGCTTGCTGACAGTAATGTCAGTTATGAAAGCCTTCTTGAATGTCTAAATAGCCAACTTGCTGGAAAACCTATTAACAATAAAAAGGAAGGCCACTACATGTTGTTATGAGGTTTCAGTTTCTTCTGTTCTACATCTAACCACCAAGCCAGTTTAAGAAAATGAACTTCAGGAAACCAAAATTCTCTCCAGGAAATCAAGTAGACCACCATGATTCAGTGAAATGGAAAAAAACAAACTGTTATCTCTTAGAAAATAAAGATGAACCATGTTTTATGCATTTCCTCTCTTTTTAACTGTTTTCAGGGCACAGGGATTCCAACAGATTGTAACAGAACACAATATGAGAGAAAGAATAAAAGTCATCACTAATGAGCTTCAATTCTCCCTAAGCCAACAGATCATTACTGCATTTTACGTTCTATTGTTTTCAGCCATCCTCTTCCTTTCTCACCTCTGTTTGTTCTGGGTTCTGTCTTTCATTTTGCATACCTGCAAAATATTTGGAAGCACTTTAGCTGATGAATGAAACAAACATGTCCTCCTTGGTTCATGAAGAAAAAAATTTCAAACTATGTAAGTTTAGGTTTGAATACTATGGTTAATCTAGATTTCAAGCTTGTACATTTCTTTTACGACTAATCTAGATGCTTTTTCCTTCACATAAGCAATTTCCTGTTATTATCTGCTGGGAATGGCATTTCAACTTTAACTCTATAGTTGTTGTTGTTTTTAAATTGTAAGCTGCCCATAGTTAACCTGTGGTAAGATGGGTGGCCAATACATTTTAGTAAACAAATAATGCCATTGAAACAAAAGCATCGTGTCACAAGCCACCGTAGTTGCTTCTATTTGTCAAATACCCTTTTATAAATAGGCTGGGAAAATTCAATGGTAGTTAGCAAATTCTATCTTGATTATCTCTTTAAAAGCAAATACTGATGACCTCTACAAAAAAAACCAAAAATCATAACCTCATTTTATTAGATGAGTGATTAAATTCTAGGGGGAAAAATAGCTTCCTTCAGTTTAATCTCTATTTACTCTTTTTAGATGCTACTCATGACTCAAATGTCCTTCAAGTGAGTGACTAAGATAACTTTGAGGTTTTTCTTTTTTTAAAAAAAGGTCCACCTGTGTGTGTGAAGTGGAGCTGGGGATATTTGGCCAACCTTCCTAAAGTTAGCAGCCTATTGGGTGAGCTCATGGAAAGAATTAAAAGTCTTATGACATTTCCAAAGGGTTTAAAGAAAGATGTTTCTTGAATGCTGTGTATCACCTCTCAGTTGTGGCTCCTGCCATTTTAGCTCAAGTGCCACTTCACTAAATTCAACATCCTTTCCATCCCAAGGGATCAGCTAGTGTATACCCAAGTGCAGCTAGTTATCTGACAAGGTCAATCAAACAAACTTAAAGCCAATACAAAATCACACCAGTAAATAAGCCAGGCTAACTCCTGCTTCAAGCACAGAGACAGAGAAAAGGAGGTGGGGTATTCAGCAGGGAAGTGGCAAGCTTATTATTTGGGGACAGAAAAGGGGGCTGAAAATTGGATGAGGCCACTTCACACAAACTGGGGAGACTAAGGGGGTATAGTTTTGTATTTTAAATATAGTATGCCTGGTTTAGGGAATCTATTATAGTTTTCTTCTGTTCCATACTAGACAATGGCAGGAACTGGTGCATTCAGTTCATCATTCATGAACTGAATCCTTAAGCCTCATGCTGCCCATTCCTAAACTCCAAAAACACTGCAGAACCAAAGCATTTCACTCCCCATACTGGCACTCAAACCTTGATGCCTCTCCTACATGTCAAGTCACATTGTATCACACAGTCCCTGGTACCTGCCATCATAGTTTTTGGGGAACAACAAGAAGGCCACGTTGGAAATTTCCTCTTCGGTCCTCCTACTATTCACTGGTAGGTAAATGTGAAAGTGAATTTTGTCTCATTCTCTTGAAAAGCTATCAAAGCTAGGAGAAGCTATCAAAGCTGTTGTAGTAGAGAACTGCAATTTGCGCCTCCTTTTCCCTAAAAGTTTTTGTCTTTTCCTTGTTATTTTTCCATTCTCCAGCTGGTTAAGAGTTTTTTCATTATCTTTTTTAATGCTTTTATTTCTGTGAGGTAAAAGAGAGTGCTGCTGTGTTATGTATTCCTACACACACACACACACACACACACATACACACACCTGCCCTGTTATTGGCTTGTGTGTCCCTATTTCCTGCTTTGGAAAAAATACAACCCTCACAGACTGAGTTCCCTTTTAACGTTTCCCTTGCCAAGCCATCTGTGAAGTTGCACACCACCAGACAAATCTTTGTACAAAAAAATGCAGGTCATTCACGCATAGCCCTGAAAAAGGTCATCTCTTTCATTTTCATAATTGCAGAAAGTGGCCAACTGTAAGAATTTCATCCACTTTTTTCTTTTCTGGAAAAAAAAAGTTTGAGAAGAATGTTTGTTTCCCGTATAGAATGGTAAGAAAAATATTTGACTCAACAATAGTCAGCATCACATTTAGTTAGATAATTGTATACCTTTGTTAAATAAAATAGAGATGTTAGGTAAATAAATACATTAGATAAACCTATTATGTGGTTATAAAGACTGTTTTATTTTGGCTGGATTTATTTTCTTCTATTCAATTGTGTGTGAGTCTCAGAGACTGCCTGGACAAATGTTCTTGGCAAGGTTTTTTTCAGAAGTTGTCTCCTTCTTCGGTCTGAGAAAAAATAACTGACCCATGGTCACCTAGTTGGCTTTGTGCCTCAGGCAGGACTAGAATGCAGACTCCCAGCTTGTTTTCTTAACCAAACTGGCTCTCAGGAATCCAGAGCTATTAAGTTTTATAAAATTAAATCATATATTAATATTTTGAGAGAGAAATGGAAATTACTGTCATTCATTCTTTCTCTCTCTCTCTCTTCTTTTGTAAAACAACCTGTTGCTGAGTCATCTCATCCCCATCCCATTTTTGAATGGTTGCTTGGAATAGTTCTTTTAGGTCAATTAAGACATCTAAGCTGAGTAAAGACACCAAGAAAGAGGAGGCTTTGCTTTTTCTTTTTCCTTCTTTCTTTCTTTCTTTCTTTCTTTCTTTCTTTCTTTCTTTCTTTCTTTCTTTCTTTCTTTCTTTCTTTCTTTTTTTTGTGGCCAGAGAGGATGAATCGCCAACAATCAAGATGATAACAGGAAGGAAAAATGACAATGGAAAAGATCATCAGCCAGAGTTTGCAACCCCTAACTTTCAAAACAAATATTCTGCATACATGATCTGTCTGGTAAGAAAGCAGAAATTGTAGTAATTCTTTTGAGATATACAGCCATGAATACGGTATGGTTCATTTCAGATTTCCTTTTGGGACTTTTAAATGAGGATATTTCCACCCCTCATACTAATTTACACTCCCCACAACACATGTGACCCAATACATCCAAGTAGCTAAAATTCAGCTCTTTTTAGCTTATAGGCTTCACTTATTTATACTCTTGTGTGGTAATTGCTCATTGGCTCTGTGAAAATGCCACATACAGATCTGTTGGTCATGTACAGGAGTTGTTTTAAAAGAGAACATATCCTGGAGCATTAGTGTCAGGATGCTTTTTTTCAGACAGTCACTGCCTCACTACAGAATTAAGGCTCGGTCACATCAGCCGATGGATGCAAAACGTATGAAAAAGGACACAGCAGACAAGAAAATGTTCCATTCGTTGTTATCCACTCTCAAAAGTGCCCCAAATTTGCATAAACAGAGCAGACAACAATGGAAAGGAACAGACGGGGAGAGCGTAGCGAGACGTAAAGCGGATGCTCAACGGAAGCCTACCGGATGGAAACGGATGGAAGCAGATGACAATCCGCAGGGCTTCCGGGAGAGCACAGCGAAGCGGATGTGCAGCGGAAGGAGCGGATGCATCACAGATGCCTAGCGGTTGCCTAGCGGATGCAAAGCATTCACTGCGCATGCGGGAGGATGCACTGCGTCAGCCCTGCGGATATAAAAGGATGCAGCTTGCAAGCAGGTCACCATTCAGAGGAAAGACCTGCTGCCAGAACCATCTCCAGCCAACAACCATGGGGAAGAAGAGGAAGCCTGTGCCTACTCCTGCCCGCCCTGGCAAGAAGGACAGGGCCACCATCCCACCCCTGGCGCTGACTCTGCTTCTGCTGGGGCTTCTGCTGCTGGTGCTGACTCTGCTGGTGCTGGGGCTTCTGCTGGTACTGCTCCTGGTGCTGTGCTGGTGGTTCTGCTGATGCTTACTCTGCTGGTGCTGCTCCTGCTGCTGGTGCTGCTCCTGGTGCTTACTCTGCTGGTGCTGTCTCTGGTTGCTGCTGTTGCTGCTGTTGCTGCTGTTGCTGCTGTTGCTGCGTGCTTGCTGTTGCTGGCTGATGTTGCTGCTGCTGCTGGTGGTGGTGGGTGGTGCGCAGCCCCTAGAACCTCAAAGCCCTACTGATGAGGGCCCAGAAGCCCTGCCAGAGGGTGGAAGAGGCAATCACGCGATAGGGAGAGGAGACAGTACTCCATTGAAGAGGAACATGAGGATGAGGTGCTGGAATGGCTGAGCGGGAACGAGTACCTCTGGTGGAAGGGACACAGGCTCTATCGAAGACCAAGCGGAAGCAGGCAGCTTGGAGAGAGAAGGCGGAGAGCCTGGCTACACTGCGGAGGTCCTCCTCGGGTGGTGGAAGCACATGCACACCGCTTGGTTCGGGAAGCTGCACCTGGAGAAGTACGTGCCAGGCCGTGGTCAAGCTCACCGCCTGACGGAGACCTACGTGAGTGGCCAAGTGCAGCTTCTTGGAGGGTGAGATCTGCCACTGAGGAGCGCAGCCCCTCTGTCAACCCTCTCTCTCAGGCAGCCCACAGAGAGCCAGTCCTTTTCTGGCAAAGAGTCAGCTCCTGTACCAGGCAGGTATCTTGTGAGCGCCCCACGATGGAAACCCCCCCCAGAACAGCTGCACTCCCCATGGCGGAGCGCGTGGAGGACCCCCTGAGGCAGTTGGAGCAAGAAGAGGCCACTGCCACCAGAGACCAACCCATACCCACCCCCAGCTCCACCTCCACAGAGAGGCAGACAGAAAGCCAGACTGGAGGGACAGAGCCCACTCTGTCCTGCTGGAGATCAGGGACACCATCAAAAGCAGCGTAGATCTCCTCTCTCAGCTGGTACACTCCACATACATCCTCTAACAGAAAGCCCTTCCTCACTACGTTCAACCAGACCCTCATGGGACATGTCTGAATCCCAGTTACCAGGTGATAAAGGAGAGGATCACAGGCCTTCTGCACCACCCTCCAGGCCCAGCTGAACCTGCTCCGACCCACTCCAGGTCTGCTCCTCCACCCAATGATGTCACAGCCCTTCCAAGCTTTCCCACAGCCCCTCACCTACCAAGGCTACGGCTACCAGGAGTTCCAGCAGCACAGGCAGCCCTTCCAAGTCCAGCCACAGGTTCATCGCACGCCACATGTGCCCCGTCCACCAATGCCACCGATGCCACAGATGCACAGATGCCACCGGTGCCACAGATGCATGATGCCTCACCTCGCTCAGCTGAAGACCAGATAGCCCCATACACTCCTCCTTCCTCCACCCCACAGCCAAGCCGGGACTCAGAACATCTGTCATCGGTCTTGGGACTGACTCTCCATGTCATGGAGGAAGGGGCTCTCCACATCACAGGACTGAGCCAGCTCTCTGAGAACTTCCTCCACGACACCCCCCTGTTGTGCTCTCGGGGCCAGGCATCCCAATGGCGCCTCAGACCAGCACTCCAGCCACTGCCACCTCCACAGCACCTGGACCCTTCACCCCTGGACTCATGGGCATGCCTCAGAGTGACTAGAAGAGTGCAGAGACTGGGTTGCTACTGTTGACTTTATCTTTGCTTGGGACACTTTATTTGGTCAGTTTGGCCTTTAAAGTTTGTTATTTAAGGTTACTTTGCTTCACACACTTGGTTCAGTTCTTTTAGTCAATAAAGTCTTGTGGTGAAACTTTTAGAAATGGTTTAAGCCTTTGCATGCTTGTGGGGATGAGTAAGGATAGCAGTGGGATGGGCAGGGATACCTGTGGATGGGTAATAGTGTGGATGGGCAGGGATACCTGGGAAATGGGGTAATAGCTGTGGGATATAAGCCTCCAGTGCAAGCATATGGAAGGGGAACCTGTATGGGTCCAACCCTCCCCAGGTGCCACACCTATGGCCTTTATTATCAATAACAATGTAATCATTCATCAACACATTTCAACATAAACACACTCTTTATTAAATGCCCTGTTCATTGTAGAGCCAGTCAACATACATGGCACCATCTCATCAGTTTTATGAGACAGGCTGAAGAAAGCATCCATTAAGCATCTACCATTCTGTCTTGCCACTCCACTGCTCCAGCTGGGGAGTTGCACCAGTGTCTCAGGAGGTTGCGCTGCTACTTCCCTTCACGTGAAGCTCTGTTGGGGCCTTGTACATCCACAGTGTTTATCAGGTTTCGCCCTTGCCTCCATTCACCAGGCTCCATGTCCCCATTGCCTTGTTGACCGTCCACAAGCCTGTTCTGCAACACTGGGTGTGGAGTGCGCTGAGATTGTGCAGGATGCAGCAAGCTAACACTATGTTCCTCACAGTCTCTGGGCAATGCTGCATGGTGGTGAGAAGTACCTGGAACCTGTTGGCCAGGATGCCAAAGGTGTTCTCTCCACACTCCATCTTGCCCTGGACGCGCTGTAGTTGAAGATCCTCTCTTCATGTGTGAGGCATCTGGAAGCGTAGGGCTTCATGATGTAGGTTCTGAGGGAGAAGGCGTCATCCCCATGATGAAGTAGGGCACATCTTTGTGTGTCGTTGGGCAGGGGTTCTGGATCTGGGAAGCCCATGATGAGGTTGCATTCCAGCCTCCTTGAGGTCACTGGCGTTGTATACCTGGCATCTGAAGCTGACCCGTTCCTGAAGCATCGATGTACATGAACTTGTAGTCAGCATCGACCATGGCAAAGAGGATTATGCTGAAGAAGCCTTGTGAGTTGTGATAAGTGGACCCCAATGGCTGGCGCTTGTGCAGTTCAAAAATTTTTGAGCGGATGAAATCTCAGTAGACGGATGCTGGACGGATAGAGAGTATGAAAAACGTATGCAGTGAGTACAGAAGGGATGCATCGCGTGTGCATCGCAAGTGTTTCTCTCCATTTTGCATCCTCTTTCCATCCATTGGTGCAGTGTGACATGGGCTTTTCATAGAATGTCCAGATGCTCTCACCTTCAGTTTGAAACAATGTCTTGTTTTCCAACTGCTTTTTCTTTAAAAAAAAAAATCTGAAAAAAATATGGAATAGTTTGCCACTAGAAAATTCAATGACAACCAAGTGATCTGTGAAAAATATATATCCTGACAACTTCTTTCTGTAGTTTGATGGCCTGAAAGACTGAAACCTTTAACAGCCTGGCTTTCTCCAGATTCTTGGGAATTCAGCTTCCTGAACTCTCTAATCAGAGACATTGCATCAGACGACTTACAGTTAGACACTGAAACCAAATTGCTTTTCAGGAGGATCTTCAACTATACAGGAGCTGGAAAGAGCATGTTGTTGACTGCTGTGGAACTAGGATACGTTTGAAAACAGTATTTAAAGAAAATAGACTGGAAGGAATGGGGAAGACTACATTTCTTATTTCTGTGAGAGTGCAATTTATTTGGGTGAGAAATATTTATTCTCTTGGCAGAGTTTCTTTGGGTACATATTTTGCTGTCTCGGCTCTGCTCCATTTCTCTCCATGGCTAAGGCTCTTCCTCACTGTATCTTCAGCCCTCCCCTACCCCCCCACCCCCCCAGTCTCCACTACTTCCATTCTTTCCCAGCATGAAATTGCAAAGGCTGTTTCTTCTCAGCTATGCCTGATGAAATTGCTTTTTTATTTTTTTACGCTCTTATACAAAAGATCCACCTTTATCGCTTGTGTGCAGCTCCTGCAGTTTCATATCTCCTAATTAAGCAACACAACCATCAAGCGTGCCTGATAGGCGCCAAGTCACAGAAAGTGGCTCCCAGTGCAGGCACAGCTGGCCTTCTCTTTATTCCAGCAGCAATGGGGAGCGGACTTAGGGAAAGAAAAGGCCTCATCCATTAAAGGGTGTCAGTGTTCAGTAAACAACACCAACCTTCTTGTTCCCTTCCAATACAAAGAAGCAGAGACGTATCTTTTCTTCAGATCCCAGTGGCGGCTGGTGGGGTTTATCTGATGGAAAGAAAAAAAACCCCAGTCACATGCAAGCAATTCAATTTTCTATTTCTGGAATCTATTTCCATAACTCCTATTTTTAACTTTGTAGCCCACATGCTGCTTCAGTTTGATGCTTATATGCCAAAGCAAACTTCATCTTTGGTGGCTGCTGTTTAAAGCAAGTTCTAGCAAGAAATGTACCTGGGCTTCCAAAAGCAGAGAAAGATTTCATTCAGGCTCAGCAGTAACTAGGAACACTGTTTGTTTTGAAATGTGGGGCTTAGTATTAGCACTGAATCTGTGCAGATGTCAGTCTCATTTTAAGATGGAAGGCCAACTCAGACTGATTTCTCATTCACATGCTCAGAACTTAGTGCTTTGAGGCTAGTATGAGAAGGAAAGTGTGTCATGTTTGTCCAACATTGGTACTTTCAAGGGACTCTCCTAATTCTCTTGAAGTATATGGTGCCCTTCACTCGCAGCCTCCTTAAAATGTTGAGACCTTCTACAAGATTCCCCCTTCCAAATGACCAATCAAGCAGCCCAAATGTCATCATCCAACCGGCTCTCAGTCCTTAAATTTGAGAATAGGGCAGTTGGAAGGGATTCCCATAGGGTCATCTGAAGAAAATCCCAAATCCATATTTTACTTTCCTTCTTCACTGGTCCCTTCCATACAACCAGTTTGTGCCTCTCCAAGATAACCCTATTTTGCTGTGCCTGCACCTGACAATACAATTATCTTCCAGTTCACCTGCATTGGAAAAGAAATTACAACAGTGCAATTTTGAAGGAGGCTCCTAGAACCTCAGCTGGCTGGAATTCATGCATTCTCCCACCCTGCCCCCAGACCCTGGGACCTCTTTCCTCTTCACAGCTCAGTGTTCTTATCTTTTAGGTGCAGTTATGCAGGTCCTCCATCACAACCATGGATTATATTGATTAGAAGCTCATTGCAGAAACACTAAAATCCCAAATAAGTACAAGCACTGTAGGACTGATCAATTGTTGTACTCTCCTGTGGGTCAGATGGATGGGTGAAGTATTAGGTGGTGTTTTGGTGGTAGAACAATTGCAAGGTATTTTGAACATGGTTTTGATTATTTGGGGAGAGGAAAGGATGTGACCTGCTACCTTTATGTGGCTGGGCAGCTGATAGCATGAGCAATGAAGTGTGCTAGATTGAATACACCCTGAACTTGATGTTGACTTGTGTAGTCTTAAGGGGAAAATGCTATGTTGATACAAAATGATCTAAGGATGAGATATGATAAAGATGATATCATTGGGATGTGGCAGAGCAATGATGTTATCACGGAACATTCATACTGTGGTTGGGTGCAAATGGGAAAAGTCCACAAGTAAAGAACTTCTGATACAATTGCTTTAATATATTTTCAAACATTGTCATAAACAATTATCATCAAGGAGCTGAAGCAAAAAAATATGCAAAACATCACAGTTAAGACAAACAGTACCATTTAGAGGTTTTGTATTTAGGCTGTGGTAGATAAAATACAGAGCAATAACAGTTTTATGGCACCAGCAATTAAAAGAACTTTTTTTTCCAGGCCATTTAGAAGCAATTAAAGTTTCACCACTGAATTTATCCTTTTCCTGAAAAAACTGCCAAAGTCCTCCTCCCATTTTTTTTTTCTTGTTAGAAAATTGCAGATGGCTCTTTCAGGCCAGCCTTCCTCATTACTGAGAAATGACATGTATTTCATTGCATTTGCAACCGTCATCAGAAACCAGTTGGGCATTGCTTTTTGGGTAAAAGGTCAGATTATAAGATTGCAGCCTTACTCTAGCTGCTGGAAGTCTTGAAAAAATAACAAACATCAAATGTAGTAGGAAAGAGAAGATGCACAACAAACCCATGTTCTCAGATCATTTTATGCAACCAATAATATAGATGGTGATATATAACAGATGACTCAGCATGACAATTCATAATGACATAACTATTTGTTAAACCATGTTTACTGAGTAAACGATAAATTTAGGTTCACATAGAATGCTAAGCCAGAACCAAATAAATCACATGATGGGTTTGGGTGTATGTGAATTTATCGACTTCATGTTCCAGAGACAGGGTATTAGAAACTATCAAGCCACTTACTACATTTTAGCGGCACCATTTAAAAAAAAAAAAGTGCAAAATTGATGATATACTTGCCAGAAACATATAATACTTGATCTAAGCCAGAGTGATTATTATAATCAGTTTTTACCCTGATTTTCATGCAGAAAGGAAAAGGGAAGGAAAAGGAGAAATAATAGCAATAATTAAAGATTGTTGGATAACATCTGTCCACCCTTCCCCATTTTTTTTCAAATTGCTAATATAATTAGCTTTAATGCATAGCTTCAAATAAATCATAGTGAAGCCACCTGCTAAAATATCCCTTGTTTGCTCTTCAAGAAATCTGTACAGTGAGCAACCATTTTATTGCTCTGGACTCAGTGTGTTTTGATGAGATTTAATGTATTCTTGACTGGAGTAGGAGGAGAGAAGAGCAATAGTTTCAGCTAGATCTAAAAATATAATCAGGATATGATATCCTTGAACAAATGCTAGAGACCTCTCATGGACCTCCCTGCATATATACACATATTTGTCTACTTTCCACTTGGTCATCTAAAGAAGGTAGAGTTACATCAGATGCTCTATAGAAAAAAGAAAATGGCAGATATGTTCTACCTGGAACTGCCCTTGAAGATGACTTGGAAGCCAAGCTGGCCCAGAAGGTAACGAAGGGCAGGGCTTTTGCTTATCTGATCCTACTGTTCTGTGAGCTGCATTGCTTACTGATTGATTTCTGAGAGTAATTCAAGATGCTAATAAAGTCCTTCATTGTACAGGCTGTTTGAGGGACCAATAGTTTCCAGTTGCTTTGGCTCCTACAATGAGTGGACACATACAGTTCTGTCTATTAAATAGTGTCATCATGTGAATACCAAGAAGTGTGCCTCCCCCTTGACATCACCCCACAGATCCCAATAACTCCCATCCTGATAACATTAAGGAGGGTATTAAATATCTGGCTATTTTCCCAGGTTTTAAAGCAGATGGTAGTTGAACTACTGTAAAGTGGAATTAGGGATTGATTGATTTGTTTGTTTGTTTGTTTGTTTAGTTTACATGTTCATCTTTTATTGTCCCAAAAAGCAATTGTATTTTGTTTTTGTTGTCCCAAGGTGTTTTTTCAAAAGGCAACACAGACTCCAGTTGCCTTTTGTAAAAACATCCATGACCTGGATGACTGAGAACCTATATAGACAAATGCTTCTTTGTATTATCTTGTTTGAAGGAGAGAACATTTTTGAGCAGATCAGGCAAAGAAACAGATCCCATATGTTTTTGCCCAACAGGAATAGTTCAGAAATATGTAATCAGGTAACCACTAAACATTTTGCACACCATCCATAACTCATGACCATTGAACAATTTAATTGCAGCCTGTTCTGAACTATGTGTTCTTCCTGCTGCTCAGCATCTTTGCAATTAATTGTATTTTAACAGATATTTATTAAATACTATTGTCTTCTTTGACAAGAAAGTGATCCTAGGCAAGGTCACTTTGGATTTCTCTCATTTTGGCAAAGAGGATGCAAACAACAAGCATTGTCTGGTCAGTTAGATCCTTAAGCAAGAGGAATCTAATTTTGAGTTATGCTAGACAACATGTGAATGATTTCCATATATATCTATTCTTGTCCCCATTTAAGTATACTTTGAAGAATGGATATTGAAATGGACAGATCAAAGATGGAAATGTACTAAATCTAATTGGAAGAGATGAAAATAGCATTATGCATCATTTGGTGCAGCCAGATATGTCACAGGAAAAAAAAACTCTAGAAAAATAGGGCATTTGTTTTTTTCTTCTAAGAGGCCTTTATTAAAATGTTCTGAGGATATTACTGAGTAAAAAATGATTGATTTTGCATCAATGATTAGGCCACCTATATTCAACATAATCTCAGTAACACAATCTTAATATTTCTTTAAAAGTCAGTCTCATTTGGCCATATCTTCCTCCAAGGAAGACCAGGACAAAATGAAGACATAATCATTCATTTTTAAGATCAGTGCTGGCAACAAACTCTCACTGAAAACCCAAGGATGCCACCACATGGCAGTCTGAAAGATCATGATGTACATTTTAATCTCTTCCTCAAGCACACACTGCTAGTCTTGTTATCTTGTCTACAGGTGATAGTCCCCATTTCTTTTATTATTTGTTTGTATTACTGGACACACAAGCCATGAAGGAATGGCATACACCCTGATATTTGCAAACTAGGCTAAAGCAGAAACTATGGGGTGGGTAATCAAAAGTATAATCAGAAAGATAACATCAGGAACCAGCTATCACTGATCAAAAGTGTTCTGTTTTCAAATGGAATAGAATCACAACCAGTCACCCACAAAAATCTGCTAAATGACATGTTAATGGGTTTTCTAAAAACCAGTAGGGAACAAGCTTCTTTATGGACACCTAGGAGAGACCACAGAAGAAATGCAACAATTGAGAAGGCTCACTTTTATGACCTCACAAGATGGTATTCCCTGAGAGATGCAATAAGAAGGAAAACTACTCTGCCGGGTCTTATTATTTGGAAAGCTTATTATCAATTTGAGATAAGTGGTCCCAGAGATACCCAGGTTCTGAGCTATTAAAGATGACAACTGTCACCTTGAATTTAACCAAGAAAGTAGCTATCTGGCAACCAGTGTAGTTCTTGTAATAGTGGTGTTTATGGAACCAAATCAAGATGAATAGCATAGTCAGATTGTTCTTTGAGCTAATAGAAAATTGACAGAGGAACATCTGCCTACTGCTTTCTGCACTTTAAATTTGAAAAGAAAATTTAAAATTAAATTAGGAAGCTTCTATTAATTCAATACTAGGGACATGTTATTTTCTCTTGACAAAACACAAAAGAGTAAAAATAAAATCATTGAGGCATCCAAAGATAAGGCAAGATAAGATAAAGTAAGAATAATCTTTGTTGTTTTTTTTCTGTGAGCACACTAGCACACACTGAAAATTCTGTTGCCTGCTCTCAAGTATACACATCTACCCATACCCATACATAACACATGTTATATACAGACACATATACACACACTTGTCCATCCGTTTTGAATATATAGCAGTAAGAGGAAACTTGAGAGTTCACAAGGTAGATGCTTATATGGAACAAAACTCTAACTAAATCTAGATCTTCTGCTTCAGATGCCATGAAGCCTCCTCCCAGAAGGTAACAAGTAAAATAGGTCATGAAGAGGATGTGTAGTAAGAGTATTGTAAACATAGATAAATAATCTTCCAATCACCACAAAGAGATGCACTACATCATCTAACTAATGATATAGTTGTACTGTGCATTTCAATCCTATTTTTCTTCTTTTTACTGTTGGAAGAAATATCCATCTGGTTCAGTTCCAAACTGGGAGAAAGATCCTGGAAACATGGAAGCAGAACCACCAAGCACATAGTTCTGGTGCAGCTGACCACATGGAGTTGAGAGTGGAGGGTATTTATACCTTTTCTTGGGCTTTGCACTTGAACTTCCTGTTCCTGTGCAAGAATATGTATTCTATTGGCTGTTGTCAGAATCCATGGGGCCATGTCCGAATCCTTAGGGTTTGTCTGAACTATATTTGGTTGAAGTTTCTGAGAGTGATGCAACAAAGGGGTGTTGGACAATTCCTATTGTGGCTGAGGCTAATCCTACCTTTGTTAGATTTTGCTTATAAATAGAGTGATCTTTCTCTTTATCTCAAGTGTTGACATCTGCTGAGGCCTATTAGAAAGCTGGAGGCTGCTTTCCAAGAGCATGTTTCTCCATTTCTCATCCAGGGAAATATAATGTACTCCCTTTTTTACATTTCTCAAAATATTTCATTCTTCTAGGAGATGGGTGAGTGCTAACTTTCTACACTACTTTTCTTCCCATTGAGAACTTTCTTCCCATGATGCAACATGATGTCCTTTGAAGTACCTACAGACCAATCCCAGATGTGTTTTTTAAGACACGTATTTCTTCATTGGTTTGACTGATTTTTTAATGGGATTCTATTCCTGGGAAGAAAGATTTACAAGATAACATTCCTGAAGCTCAATTTACAACAAAGCAGAAAAAACATGCCCATTTTATTTCCTTGATGGGTAATACTGGTTTGTATGATCCGCTGCTCTGGCATGCAGGGTTTTGTAGGCCCCAGGAGTTGTATGCCTCATGGAGTAAGGTTTTGGTAAGAGCTTCTCAGTGAAGTACTGTACCTTTAAATCCTGTAGTTGTTTTTTAACTATCCAAATCCAAAATCCTGTAGTTGTTTTTTAACTATTCAAATCCAAACTATGCACTAAAATATTTGAACTGGAAGTTAGAGTGCTTTCTTTACAGTCAAGCTTTCTCTGGAGCAACCATTTTTTGAAACTAATTAAATCCTGTGGCTTTGGTTATTCTTTCACATCTGTGTGAGTTCTTAATTATTGTTAGGCTTAACATTTGAATGGAACCTAGATTCTGCTTCCAAGATTATATTTTGTCTCTGATATTTGGCTTATTTCTAAGACTTGCTGGCTTGTTTGTATGTCGGTCCTGCTTTACACATTGTTGCTGATGTTCCCCAGAGTTCGTTCCTTCAAAATACTCTTATTGACAAAGACACTGAGGTATCTAAGAAAACTTTGTTCTTCACATTGGTCATTTTTTTCCAGTTTACAAGATGGTTTATATTTGGTATCCCATGTTCATTTTCAATAGATTCAGGGTATGGTGCAATTGGGACCATTATTATTTAACTTTTTTATCAGTGACCTAAATAACAGAATTAGTTAACTATTTTTCAACTTTGCCAGTGACATAAAATTTGGAGGTAGGGCTAATGTTCAAGAAGAAAGAATGAGACTGTAATCTAATCTGGATAGTTGAAGGACTAAATCAATGAAAACAAGATATCTTTCAATAGCGAAAACATAATCTTCATTTAGGGAGAGAAATATAGCATTGTATTGGAGAAGAATTGGTGGTGTTCATTGGCACATTAGTGTGACTAGAAGGTCTAATCCTTTTAGAATAAATCTTACTAACAAAGATATGTGAAGAATATTCAGTCTGAGGAAACTGAGGAGAAACATGAGTTTAGTGTTCAAATACAAAAAAGAGTAGCATAAATAAGATGGTGAAAAACTATTTTCCATTTCCACAGAAACTATAGTAAGTACAAATTAAAACCACTTAGATTTCATTTAATTACAAGGATAAATTTCCTGGCAGAAAAAGGAAGTCTGCCCACAGAAATTATAGGTTTTCTGTCTCTGGACAGCCACCTTTAAAGAAAAGTTTAACTTAAAGCCAGTTAAATTTTCCTGCAGACATAAATTCTATGATCTTTGTAGTCACTTCCATTTCCACAGTTCTACAGTTTTATGAACTTAATCCATGCTGAGAGCCATACTTGGCCTTTGATTAGTGTGCCTGGTACACAATTCCAAAAAATTGGCCAGACCAGCACAAAAAATTGATTTGATTTTCTTTGGATTGAATTACATTAAAGATAGATCATATTATTCCCTAGTCACATATTTAACACTTTCCCATTTTTCCTCATTTAAAGAGGACAATTATAATAATTGTTCCATCAGTACTGCAGGCTATATAGTAGGCTAGGCAGGGAAAACATCCAAGGCTAGCCAATTAACTCTTTGCAAAACCAAATCTCATTTTCCATTTTCTGCAAATGCAATACTCCAGATAAACTAATGTATACTTTTTCCTCCCAGAGTATTCTCACCGATTCTGTATATTAGCAGCACAATAGGGAGGTTGTGGTTCCCAACCTTAAGTAGTGCAAAATGTATTAAGCAGCTACTTTATTAACTGGTACAGGATTCAGAAATCATATGCTAGTTCTTTACCAGGCACAATTTTCAGTGTCAAAAAAAACATGAGCAGACCAACTTTTCCCCCATCTGATTGCCTCCCAAATACAACATGGGAAGATCATGAAAGTCTGCATACACACACACACACACACACACACACACACACACACAATCAGAACAGCATCATTTGGTGATGGTATCTCAAAGAGACCAAGAAGAGTCGGGACAGGGATCAACAAAGGGGGCAGTAAGTGCCCTACTGGCATAGTTTTCTGCTGATTTAAGGATGGGAGAAAAACACTTTTCTATAATAATTATATATAAATAATATATAATAATTCAGCATTATTGAAGACAAACTGCTCTGTTTGTCTCTAATTGGGAGAATTATCCTGTTCAGTTCTTTGTTTCGTCCCCAATCACCACCACCACACACAATGAGAATGAAAGCCAGTTTGGTGTAATGGTTAAGCAACAGGTTAGAACCCCGGAGTCTCTAAGTTCTAGTCTTGTCTTCGGCACAAAGAAAGCTAGATGATCAGCCATAGGAAGGCATGGGAAGAAGGCCACAGCAAATTACTTCCCCCAAAAGTGTTGCCAAGTAACTGCAGGGACATGTCCAGGCAGTTGCAAGGAGTCAATACTCACTTGAAGACACACATACATGCCCCACAAAACTTCACCGTATGTGAACAGAAGATTCAGAAATGCTGGCTTTTTAATCACAGGACAAAACTTTCTTAATAAACTTGTATACTTAAACCTAAATCATCTTTTGATAGTCTTAATCATGTTGGTTCCCCTGCCAGACATGTTTGCTCTGCAAGAGGTGGACTTCAGGGAATGGACTGGAGAACTCCTCACAAGCAAGAGTTTGGTAATCCCATTTTTTGTGTGGGGGTGTGAACGCTTAGACCACAAGAAAAGAAATCAAGCCTACAAAGCTTTTATGTAATGCCAGCAATTTTATCTTTCACAAAAAGGGGATTCAATACCAAAAGATGTTGGCTGGGACTTCCACTCAGCTGAATCAGATGCCCTTAAATTACAAGAAGGAGCCATAATGACAAATCTGACGATTTTCCACGTCTGTGAAAAAAAATAGAAAAAATATTGCTTGGAGGTTCACACAGGGCTTTGATAGCAGTTATTAACTGAGATGTAAGGGTCATTTTTAAACCATGAAACAGTTACATACTCTGAATACATGCCTGCTGTCAAGGGTTTGAAAATTTCCTTTCTTTCATAGATTTCAGAATAATACTTGTGTAAACTGGAACTACAAACACAGATGAAGTAATGAAGATGACAACAACAAAGATTCTTCTTTGGCAAAAGTGCTGTGAGAAATAATTCTGTAGCAATAATTATATCAGCTTCAGATTCTTTTCATTTTCTTTTGTGCATAAATTCCTTTGAATCAAAGGCAAAGATGAGGATTCGACGTGCAGCAGTATTAAAACTGAACTGCTCTGGATTCTTGGTAAGATACAGTTAATTCCAGAAAGATTCAAATGGGAGCCATATATAATTGAAATAATATATGGAATATATTAAAATCAGGAAGTTTTAAGCTAGTTCCATTGATTTCAGTTGGCCTGCTCTATGTTAATGTGTGCAATCCATTCATTAACCTGACAAGAATAGCAAATGTAGTTCATCTCTGGATCTTTTGATGTTCTTTCTCACTCCATAATAGCAGCTGTTCTTTGGGCCACATAAACTGGAAGGGGAGGAAAAGGGGGCATTCAGAATGGAGCAAGACATATTCATAGGTATGTTCTGGGGAAATTTGCTCTGGAATGATTTGGCTAAACCTAGCCCATTTTCAAATTTAATAGGAATAGCAATAGCACTTGGACTTATATGCTGCTTCATCAAGCTTTATAATGCACTCTAAGCAGTTTACAGAGTCAGTGGGGTGACCTGGGGCATGGCACAAAGGCAACACAGTCAAATAAGCAATAAGAGTCCCTTTATTATCTTCAGCTTTGCCCCCAATGTCCAGGTTACCTTCGGCTGGAGAAAAAACTCTCCCAGGAACAGCCTTTAACTGTAGAAAATTCAGTCCAAAACAAGGTACATACAAACTGTAACAAAAATCCAAACACCAAGCTGAAGTAATTAACTTGACAGGGCAGGAGAAGGAATTTCAGACTTGAAAGCATGGCAAAACTCACACAGTAGGGAAGATGCCAGGAACATAGATAAGCCACGACGAGACCAGATAAATTCATTATTTGCTCCCAACAGCTTGCTGCGCGCAGCTTCCCTTTTTAAACACTGTGTTCCCAGCTGCAGCTAATGAAATCAGTGCCCGTTCCTCCCCTGTAAGCCATGCAACTCATGTTGTTCCCTTCTCTGTTCCTTCCTGCATGCCCTAGGATGAAGAGGGGGTGGGCCTGGGTCTTCATCTGAATTTCCTCTCTCTTGCTCTACTTCTCCCCTGCTCTGCCCAGCCCTACCCCAGTTTCTTCCACAGCCAACAGAGCCACACTCCCACTCCCTGTCAGCTGTTTGGCTTCCACCTTTGAATCATATTGTGACAGGAGCATGACAGTCAGCATGTTTAGTTTACTTTGTCATTGCATTTTGTACAATGAAATTAAATGCCATCTTCAGTGTACATTATAACTACAAAAATATAACACAAATATCTATCCATCACATTCTATACAATTGAATTGAAAACCCAATATTGCATTCATATTGCAACAATCCGGTCCCTCACTTTACCAACCTCAGAAGGATGGAAGGATGGTCAACCTTGAGCCAGTAAGGATCAAACTCCTGTAAGTTGGCAGAATTAGTCTGCTTCTGTATTCTAACCACTGTGCCACCACCTTATTTTGCCAGTTTTTTCTCACCAAGCCAAATTTGCTCCTGTTGTGTTCAGCATTTGAAGAACTATATCACTAGCAAAAAGAGCCCTGAGCACCTTTACAGAATTTCTTTCCCATATTCCATAGGATTGAAAGAATAAAAAGTAATGATTACATTATTTAAGTGGCTTCCACTTTTATCAGTAAAGATTTCAAAAATAGATTTTGGCTAAAAGAATGTATTTATTTATTAAACATAGCCCCCCCATTCCACTATGACTAGCTGACACTCACTGGCTTACCTAGTATACAACATAATATCATTAAAACATCCATGAACAATTCAAAGACAATAATAACAGCATAAACCCCACCCCCAAAAGGAAACCATATGCAAACAGAAAATGGGTAGAGCAATAAATGATGGCACAATGCTTCAAAAGAAGCTGACTTGAATAGCAGAAACATCCTTCCTGAATGTTTTGTTTCCTCTTCGTTAGGATTGAAGGGTGCGGGCGGTGCGTTGTTTCCAGACATCTCTGTGGCGTCTGGCTTCTTATCACCGCGTGCAGGTTTCGCGTTCAGGACGATCCCACCTTCGTCGCCAGTGTTTTGTGAAAACACACGAGGTAGACCGGCCGCCCCGTTCCACACAACAACAAGATTTCAATCAAACAACGTTCGCAATAGGAACACGGCTGCAGCAGAGCTAACCTTTTAATCCAGCTGGCTGCTGCTTTTCATCCTATGGGCTATACCGTTGAATTTGCTGCCTTTCAGGCAGCTCACCAATCCACTGCTTACTTTACTGGGCCAATCAGAAGTGTAAGTCTAGGAGTCAACCATTTACATATAGAACAGGTAGGAACTACTCTAGATGAGGGTGAGGTTGCACATGCTTGTGAATATAGCCATCTTAGCTTTCCTCTGTTATCCCTAAGGCTACCCGCCAAAACCTGTATGAGTTTAGCACCCACAGGCTAGCAGGACCACTCATTAAATTGCAATGAGTGCTCATTATATCCAGTAAATGCTCATGGTATTTTAATAAGTACAACAAACATTTTTCTGGGAAAAGCTCAAGAGTGCAATAAAAGCTTACAATAGGCCTACACAAGAAGTTATTTGGAAAAAGCAACTAATGGTAAGTAATTTCAATTTTTTGTACTGTAAATTTTGAACCGAGCATACAGAATGAGAAGAAATCATACAGTATGTCACATAAACATATAAACCCACACAGACAGGCAAGACATGATAATACAAACTTACAGAAAACAGCACTCCTTATCAGCACTGATGATGTCACCTAGTTAGGGTATTGAAACATCTGCAAGAAAACAAGTAAGCTCAGAGAGCACTAGGGACCCCTCAAACAGATAATGTTTACCTATTTTACTTTGAACTTCATGTAATCTTTTTCTTGGGTTTTGGGATATCTCTTTTTTATTATTAAAAATAATAATATCTGAAATCACTCCAAAAGGGTACAACGTACCATTTTGATGCATTTTATAATTATGAGCAAATATTTCTGGAACCTAACCGCAATACTGCTGATGATACTACAGTTTTCAGAACTCACCAATCAAAAAACCAAGCCAGACTTAGCAGAAGGTCTCATGCAAGAGTAGTATATAACTCAGCTGCAAACTATGTTTTTCAATTGAAAGTTTCAGTCCCCAATTAAAAGGTTCTTAGATAGAAGTGCAAACAGTGCTGTAGCTGGGTTGACAGATGATAGCCTACGTAGTTGGAACTGTGACATATGCCAAATCATAGTTGTAGATGTGTTTTGTCAAGTCTGAGGAGATCTAGAAAATGCAAAACTAGATCGGTTGGAATCTGAATCAGCAACTTATAATGCTGCCATGCCAAACTGGTTAAGGATATACAGTACATGTTTAAAGCAGCCAAACCATTGTAATAAACCCAATAGCACAAAAGTTCTGGAGTTCTACTCAATTTTGTCCATACTCAGACCATTATTTTTAAGGAAGGCCCTCATTTCACCAGACCATGTAAGAGTTGTGTGCATACACTGGAAGCATTTTAAAAAACTTTTGGTCCTTAAGTGTCTCATTTCCTCCCTGGTGGTTTAACTTTTATGCTCCGCAATCGATCTAGCACATTTTAAGCAATTAGGGAAAGGTAATTATTTTGATGTAGGAAAGGAAATAAAGGGACACTGGACTGCTGCTTTTATACAGATATTAGAATCTGTTTTATTTTCCCTCACTTGGAAAAATGTTCAAGTCATTTTGATATATTCAGTATATAACTTCTGCTTCTCTGATGTTGCAGAATTCTGGTATACTGCTAGCATGATAAGATCTAAGGGCCCTGTCAAACTGCCCAACGGATGCAAAGCGTTAGTAAAAAGGACACAACGGATGAGAAAAATGTTCCATCCGCTGTTATCCGCTCTCAAAAGGGGCAAAAATTTGCACAACCAGAGTGGATAACATGGAAAGGAACGGACTCGGGGAGGACGCAGAGAAGATGGAAAGCAGATGTGGAACGGAAGCCTAGCGGATGGAAGCAGATGGGAGCAGATGGCACATCTGCTAGGCTTCCGGGGGGGCGCAGCAAAGCGGACGCGGAACGGATGAAGCGGATGCAAAGTGGACGCGGAACGGATGAGCGGATGTGCAGCAGAAGCCTAGCGGATGGCACAGCGGACGCTAGCGGATGCGAGCGTTAATTGCACATGCGGGGAGGATGCATTGCGTAAGCCCCATGGATATACAAGGGAAGCAGATCGGAAGCAGGTCACCCATTCAGGGAAAGACCTGCTGCCGGATGGATTGACTGCCTTGCCTTCCTGCCTGCAAGCCTTGCTGCAAGCCTTGCTGCCAGCTCCTGCCATCCTTGCTGTCTGCCTGCCTGCCAGCCTTGCTGCCAGACTCCTGCCAGCCTTGCTGTCTGCTGCTGCGAGCCTTGCTGCCAGCACTGCCTTCCAGCCTCCCTGCAAGCCAGTCTGCCTACCAGCCTTGGTGCCTGCCCTTGGTGCCTCCTGCCTGCCAGCTTGCTGCCAGCCTTGGTGCTTGCCTGCCTGCCAGCCTTGGTCCTGCCTGCTGCCAGCCCTTGACTGCCTGCCTGCCAGCCTTGGTTCCTGCCTGCCTCACTTGTGACTGCCTGCCTGCCGCCTTCCTGCAGCTTGGTGCCTGCCTGCCTGCCAGCCTTGCTGCCAGCCTTGTGCCTGCCTGCCTGCCAGCCTTGGTCTGCCTGCCTGCCAGCCTTCCTGCCAGCCTTGTGGCCTGCCTGCCTGCCAGCCTTGCTGCCAGCCTTGCTGCCTGCCTGCCTGCCTAGCCTTGCTGCCAGCCTTGCTGCCTGCCTGCCTGCCAGCCTTGGTTCTCCGCTGCAGCCTTGTTCCTGCCTGCCTGCCAGCCTTTCCTGCCAGCCTTGGTGCCAGCCTTGGTGCCAGCCTTCCTGCCAGCCTTCCTGTCAGCCTTGGTTCCTGCCAGCCTGCCTGCCAGCCAGCAACCCACAACCATGGGAAGAACAGAAATCCTCACCATCTGCTGCACCTGGCAAGAGGACAGGGCTATACCATCCGCCCCCTGCCCTCTACTCTTGCGTTCTTGACTGGGGCTTCTGTAGCACGCGACTCGCTCTTCTGTGGCTGGGGGCTTCTGATGCTGGTTCTGCTTCTGGGAGCTGATGATGCTGCTATGGCGGTGGTGCTTCTGCCCGTGCTTACTCTGCTGATGCTGCTTCTGGCGGTGGTGCTTCCTGCTGGTGCTTACTCTGCTGAGGCTGCACCCCAATGGCGCTTCAGACAAGCACTCCAGCACCAGCCATCTCCACACGCACGCGGACCTTTCACCCCTGAGACTGAGCGACAAGAGGGAGTGCCAGAGACTGGCTGGCTGGCTACCTTGAACTTTATTTGGACATGACATGGTCATTGTCTTGTTTTTATAGCTTGTTTTAATAAGTCTATCTTTTGATTCACACACTTGCCTCATTTCTTTTTTTTAATATAGTCTTTGGTGAACTTTTAGAAATGGTTTAAGCCTTGCATGTTTGTGGATGGGTAAGGATAGCAGTGCGGGTGGGCAGGGATAACCTTTTGGAATGGGTAATAGCTGTGGAATAGATAAACCTCCAGTGCAAGCACATTGGGACTGTATGGTCACCCTCCCAGGTGCCACAACCTATGGCCTTTTATTATGATAACAATTTAATCATTTGATCCACTACATGTCAACATATAATACAAAACTCTTTAATAAATGCCCTGTTCATTGTAGGAACACTCACAACATTGTGCCAATCTCATCCATTCGATGAGACAGTCCTCACCCAGTCTGCAGACCAGACACTGCTCTTCTTCCCTCACCCACAGCCAAGCCGGCCTCAGTACATCTGTCCTCGGTACTGGGGCTTGACACCACATGGCATGGAGGAAGGAGCTCTCAACATCACGGGTCTGAGCCAGCTGTCTGAGAGCTTCCCTCAACACACCGTCACCTGTTGTTCGTCTGGGGCCAGGTACCCCCAGTGGTGCTTCAGACCAGCACTCCAGCAGCAGCCACCTCCACAGCACATGACCCTTCACCCCTGAGACTGGGCAAACCTCTGAGTGACCAAAGAGGGTGCCAGAGACTGGTGGCTACCTGTAGTCTTTATTTGGACACTTCACTTGGACATTTTTCTTTTACAGCTTGTGATTTATAAAGTTTATCTTTTGCTTCATTTATTTATGTCAATAAAGTCTTGGTGAATTTTAAGAAATGGTTTAAGCCTTTGCATGCTTGTGGGATGGGTTAAGATAGCAGTGGGATGGGCAGGGATACCTGTGGGATGGGTAATAGCTGGGATGGGCGATACTTTGGGATGTTAAGATACCTGTGGGATGGGTAATAGCTGTGGGATAGAATAAACCTCCAGTGCAAGCATAGTGGGACTGTATGGTCACCCTCCCAGGTGGCCACACCTATGGCCCTTCATTATGAATACTAATGTAAGCATTGATCCACACTTTGAACATAAACACAACTCTTTATTAAATGCCGTTCATTGTAGGCCCACCAAACATACATGGCCCAATCTCCTCAGTGTGATGAGACAGGCTGAAGGAAGCATCCATTAAGCATCTACCATCCTGTCTTGCCACTCCACTGCTCCAGCTGGGGAGTTTCACCAGTGTTTCAGGAGGTTGCGCTGCTTCTTCCCTTCACGTGAGGCTCTGTTGGGGCCTTGCACATCCCTCAGTGTCTTTATCAGGTTTTGCCCTTGCCTCCATTCCCCAGGCTCCATGTCCCCATTGCCTTACTGGGAAGTCCACGAGCCTGTTTCTGCAACACTGGGTAGCGGGTGCGCATGGAGATTTTGCAGGATGCAGCAAGCTTCCACGATGTTCCTCGACGGTCTCTGGATGCTGCATGGGTGGTGAGAATACCTGGAACCTGTTGGCCAGGATGCCAAAGGCGTTCTCCACCACCGCCCCTTGCCCTGGACAGCCTGTAGTTGAAGATCCTCTCTTCACGGGGTGAGGCATCTGGAAGTGTAGGGCTTCATGAGGTAGGTTTCTGAGGGAGAAGGCATCACCCCACGATGAAGTAGGGCACATCTTGCGTGTCGTTGGCAAGGGGGTCTAGATCTGGGAAGCTCATGATGAGGTTGCGTTCAGCTCCTCCTTGAGGTCACTGGCATTGTATACCTGGGCATCTGAAGCTGACCCGTTTTCCCTGAAGCATCGATGTACTATGAACTTGTAGTCAGCATCGACCATGGTGAAGAGGACGATGCTGAAGAAGCCCTTGTTAGTTGAAATAAGTGGACCCCAACTTGGCTGGTGCTTTGCAGGCCACGTGCTTGCCATCTATGGCTCAACGGTGTGGGGGAAGTTCACTTCTGATACCACTGCTCTGCAACTTTCTTCCAGCCTTCTTCAGTGGAGGGGCCTGGAGGAGCTTCCAGGTAATTCCTCGATGATGGCCAGCACCACTTCTCTGACCACAATGCTGATGGTGTTGTGTGCACCCTCCAGGTGTACTGCAATGCTCCTGTAGGTGGTCCCTGAGGCCAGGTGGTGCAGAGTCAGTGCCACCTTGAGCCCAGGTCCAGGCTGGGCCGGAAGTTGGTGCTCTGCTTGGTCAACCTGGATGTCAGCCGCTGCACAACTTTGTCAAACCATGGCTGGAGGCATCCTCATGAAGTTCTGGAATGCACGAGTTGTCTTCGTTCCTGAGCTCCACCATCAGCTTGTTGTACAGTCCATAGTCTGCTCTTCTCCCGATCCATCTTCGGACCCCAGACACTTCTTGCGCCTCCTTTTCTTCCGTAATAGAGTTCACAGAGCCTGTAAATGGCTTCGCACTGTTGCAGAAGGATGATGGCTACCAAAAGGAGTTTTGTTTAGCGATCCATGGTGGAGATGACTGGATGCTGTGGAGAGGAAGAGGCAGATGAAGGCTGCAGAGGTCTGCACAGGCAGGGCTGCTGGTCTGAAAAGTGAGATCCAGGTTGAGTTGCTCCCCCTTTTTATAGGCAATATAGGTTTTCCATATGTGTCCCTTGGCATCCTTAGGCATCCTCTAGACATCTTAATAACCGAGATAGGTCCCCTCTGCGGAACGTTTTTTCTGTTTTAAATGTTTCTTTCCGTGCTGCATCCTGCTTTCATCCTTTCTCCGTCCGTGCTACTAACGCTGCGCGTTCATTTCCGCGTCTGTTCGCTTCCTCCCTGAGTCCGAGCGGTGCGAATAGCGCGGATGCGCAGCGGATGCCTAGCAGGATATAGTGGATGCGTAAGGATGGAGAAACGGATGTCCCCCGTATGCCTAGCGAATGCAGAACGGACGCATTGGATACATTTTCCCGCTAAAAAGTTTTGCAGGTCAAAACCCTTGAGCGGATGAAACGTCAATAGACGGATGCTGGACGGATAGAGAGGAAGGCAAAACGGAGACAGTGAGTACAGAACGGAAGCATTGCGTTAACCAAGCGGATGGCTGGGGGAGAGGAGGGGGGGCAAGTTGTTTTCTTCTCCGTTTTACATCCTCTTTCCATCCATTGGTGCAGTGTGACAGGGGCTTAAGATTTGGATCCTGTAGAGCAGGATGATGATAAACTCAAAATACTTACATCTGGAAAGCTCAGAAGAATCTAACTTTCAAGGGTGGGGACATTTAATTTACTGTTTGTATGCACTAATTCCAAAAATACAATTTGGAATAAGCCAGGTTTCACATGTTGTCTTTCCTTATCATCATAGTGATTTAAAGTGATTTTACCTCTCAAGTAAAGATAAAATAAATTTACAATTGATACTATATCCTAGTCGTTTGCAACAAGATAACTGTCCTGATATGGGGTTCATTAGAACTCGGATAGAAAATGGAAAGAAAAAGGAAGTAACATGATTGTTCCAGTGAAGCTCTTCTACAAAATTAAAAAGAAACACACCACTTGCATTTTGGACAGTCAATGAAAATGTTCTTTACAGATTTGTCATAGGATTTGTTTTTCAGTCATCCTTCCCCCAAGAATGATTATTATTGTTATTTTTTTTTCTCCTCAAGAAACAGTGAATAGTGAAGACTGTTTTTCAGTCTTAAATACATAACAGAAGGAATTCACACGGCCCCAGTGGATTTCTCTTTCATTATATATCCACCAATCTTTAGGTCATTCACATAATAACAGTGTAGGACAGTGTTCATTTTTAGGAATTGTACTAATTATACTAACCTCCTTCTCTGTGATAAGGTTTGCTGGACAGACAAATTTGGCAATTTTCCTCTCCAGCAAGGAAGATAGATAACTGTACATTTTATTATACTGACAACTAGGACTGAAAATAATGTAAAGTATGAAAACTTAGCATTGCATTTTGCTTGTTTATCTGTCTCATTTTCTTACAAACAAGTGTTTCAAAGGTCATAAATTATCTAGGGAAATGTTTATTTCCTAAGCTGGACTGGACTTTCCTAAGAAAGCCATTGATGGAGTGCCTCATGATATTTACCTTACTCAAATGTTAAAAAATGACTAGATGATCTCACCATTAAATGGACCCAAATTGTCTGAATTATTGTACTGTAATAGTGCTTACCAATCAACCCCACCATTCACCTGGAGAAAAATATTTCACAGAATTCCACAGGACTTTGCATCTTGTGCTGGACAATATTTTCATCATTAATGATTTGAGGGGGGCATTTGTAAAGTTGGTGCATGACAAAACTGGGTGCAGTGGCTAATACTTTAGATGAAAGGGAGAAGATTTTAAAAGAACTTTCAAAAGGATTTGGTATAACAAATTGTAAGAGCCATGGTCGCACGGTGCTTAGAATGCAATATTGGAAACTCTGCCCATTGCTAAGAATTCGATCCTGACCAACTCAAAGTTGATTGAGGTTTCCATCTTTCTGAGATCAGTAAAATGAGGATCTAGATAGTTGGAGACAATATGCTAACTCTGTAAATTGCTTAGGGGAGGTTGTAAAGCACTCTGAAGTAGTATATAAGTCTAAGTGCTATTGCTATAACAAGTTATAACCAACTGCTGAGTTTGAAGCAAAGTAACATAATGCCTGACTTTATACAACTCTTTCTCCTGATTTAAAAACAAAAGACTAACCTTCATCTGATACTTTAATCTATGCACACAGCTGACTTTAAAATGAGAAGGAGGAATGAGTCTGAATGTATGCAAATGACTGAGAGAGTGGGAAACAGAATAAATTCAGGAGAGCTGTATAAGCTTGAGGTATTCCTCATTTTTCTGATTAGATTCTCTAAGAGCTGACTTGGAAGAAAGAGAAGGGAAATTTATGCCTTGAACCTACTAATGAAGAAAGTGAAAACATTCCAAAGCATTGTGAGAACTCTTAAACTTCAAAATGTTCAATGGAACAGGACAGACCCACAAGGGAACACTGAGATAAAGATCCAAGATGTTGAGTGGAACTCTTAAAATTTATTTTATCTGTTTTTATTTTAGATTTTTTAAAAATCTGCCTTTATTATTTTTATAAATAACCTATGATGGCAAACATATCTAATACTCATTGTTCCTCCTATTTTCCCCACAACCATAACAGAGAGAAGGGGGAGGGGGAGAGAGAGAGAGAGAGGGTGATTGGGCCACAATCAACTAGTGAACTTTCATGCCTAAGGCAGATCTAGAACTTAACGGCCTGTCACATAGGCCGACGGATGCAAAAAGTATGTAAAAAGGAACTGTCTCCAAATCGTGTAATCGCGCTCTCAAAAGGCCCCCAAATGTTGCATAAACAGATTGGACAACAACAGAAAGGAACAGGATGGGGGAGGACAGTAGCACAAGGATGTAAAGCGGATGCTCCACGGAAGCCTGGTGGCATGGAAGCGCGATGGAAGCGGATGGCACATCTGCAGGTACTTCTGGGGGAGCACAGTGAAGTGGATGCGCAGCGGGAAAGGAGTGGATGCAGAGCGGATCGCTGAGTCGGCGGATGACGCGATGCACTCACAAATGCCTAGCAGATGCCTAGTGGATGCCTAGCGAGCCTAGCGGATGGCAAAGCATTCACTGCACATGCGGGGGAGGATCATCTGCATCAGCCCCTGCCGGATATAAATAGGATGGCAGCTCGCAAGCAGGTCACATTCAGAAGCAAGGACCTGCTGGCCAGACACATGCTCCAGCCAGCCATAGCCAGTGAGGGAAGAAGAAGGGTAGCCTGGGATGCCATCGTTCTGCCAGCCCTGGCAAGAGGAGGACAGGGCCATCCCATGGCGCGCGAGGGCCCATCATCACCTGGCCGCTCGCTGGCGCTGGAGAGACGTCTTGTGTGCTGCTGCCTGGGGTTACTTGCTGGCTTCTGCTGCTCGTGACTTGCATGGTGTGGCTTCTGCGTGGTGCTACTCCTGGTGCGCTGGGCTTCTGCTGGTGCTTATTCTGCTGGCGCTCGCTCCTGGTGCGTGGTGCTTCTGCTGGTCCTGGCTGGATGCTCACCTGGTCCTGCGGTGCTGCTGGTCCTGCTTGGCGTGCTTAGCTTTTGCATGCTGCTGTTATTGTTGCTAGGTGTTGGTGGTGGTTGGTTGGTGGAGCAGCCCTAGAACCTCGAAGCCCCTCTGATGAGGGCCAGAAGGCGCCTGCCAGAGGGAGGAAGGAGGCATACATGAGGATGGGAGAGGCAGGCAATACACCATCGAACGAGGAACATGAGGAATGAGGTGCTTGAATGCTGAGGGAGAATGAGTATCTATGGCGGAAGAGGATACAGGCTCTATCGAGACACCAAGAGGAAAGCAGGCTGCTGTTGGAAGACGAGAAGGCGGAGAGCCTGGGCTACACTTCGAGGTCCTCTTCCAGGTTGGTGGAAGTACATGCACAGCTGTTGGTATGGGGAAGCTGCACCTCAAAAAGTCTGGCCAGGGCCGCGGTCAAGCTCACTGACCAGGAGACCTATGTGATGGCCTAAGGTGGCAGCTTCTTGGAGGGTGAGATTGCCGCCACGAGGGAGCAGCCCTCTGACAACCCTCTCTCTCAGGCAGCCCACAGAGAGAGCCAGTCCTCTCTTGGCCAAGAGTCAGTCCTGTCTCCAAGGCAGTGATCTGTGGAGCGTCCCACGACGGAGACGCCCACGGCAGGCTACACTCCCCGTGGTGGAGCGTGTGGAGGACCCCCTGGACCAGTGGGAGCAAGGAGAGGGCAGACTTCCACCAGACAGCCAAAGCCCACACCCACCCCCACTTTCCTTCCTCCACAGAAGCAGAGAGGGTAAAGACCGAGAGGGACAGCAGCCACACTGTCCTGCTGGAGATCAGGGACAGGCACACATCAAAAGCAAACGTAGATTTCCTCTTCTCAGCTGGTACACTCCTCAAAACCGCAAGCCCTTCCTCACCTACGTCAACCAGACCTTTCATGGACAATGCTCCGAATCACAGTACCCGAACGTGATCAAGGGAGAGGAGTCACCGGTCTTCCCTGCACAATCCTGCCAGGGCCCAGCTGAAACCTTGCTCCGACCCAGTCCAGGTCTTCGCTCCCTCAACCCCAGGTTGATGTCACAGCCTTCCATAGGCTTTCCACAAGGCCCTCACCAACCAAGGCTAAACGGAGCCTTCAGGGAGTTTCGCCAGCAGCACAGGCAGCCCTTCCCAGTCCAGGCATCAGGTTCATCGAACGCCACCGATGCCACCAATACCATCGACGCACCAATGCCAACCCACGCCACAGATGCCCAGCCCATTGCGACAGATGCCACCCAGTGCCACAGATGCCACCGCACGCCTCACTTCGCTCCAGTGAGCGCAAGAGGCCCAACTTTTTACCGCCCCAAACTTTCCTCCCCCTTCCTCCACCCCACAGTCAGCAGCCGGCACTCAGAAAACATCCTGTCATGGTCTTGGATCTGACACCTACATGTCATGGAGGAAGAGGCTGTCTCAACATCACGGGAGCTGAGCCAGGTCTCTGAGAGCTTCCTCCACACACCATCCCCTGTTGTGTCCTCTTCGGGGACCAGGCACCCCATGCACCGTCAGACCAGCCTCCAGCAGCAGCCACATCCACAGCACCTGGACCCTTCAACCCTGAGACGATGGGCATGCCTCAGAGTGGACTGAGAAAGAAGTGCCAGAGATATTGATTTTACCTGTTGACTTTTATCTTTAGCTTGGGGGACACTTGACATTGGGTCGTTTTGCTCTTTCAGGTTTGTATTAATAAAGGAGTGATTTGCCTTCACACACTTGGTTTCAAGTTCTTTTTAGTCAATAAAGTCTTGCATGGCTTGTGGGATGAGGTAAGCCGATAGCAGTGGCGATTGGGCGGGATACCTATCGGATGGTAGATACTTGGATGGGTTATCGGATAGCATGGAATAGGATAATAGCCTCCAGTGCAAAGCATGGGGGACTGTATGGTCCACCCTCCCAGCTGCAGCACATATGGCCCTTTATATCAAGTAACAATTTAATCATTCATCAACACATTCCACATACACACAACACTCTTTATTAAAATGCCCTGTTCTTGTAGGGCCCACGTTCAACATATGGCACAATCTCCAGCAATCTGATGAGACAGGGCTGAAAAGCATCCATTAAGATCTAACCATCGCTGTTCTTGCCACTTCATTGCTCCAGCGATGGGGAGTATGCACCGTCAGTTTCAGAGGTTGTGCTGCTTCTTCCCTTCACGTGAGGCTCTGTTGGGGCCTTGCACATCCAAGTATCTATTCAGGTTTCCGCTTGCCTCCATTCACCAGGTTCCCAGTCCCATTACCTTGTTGGTGGTCCAACAACCTTTCTGCAAACACTGGGTAGAGCGAGAGATGACGCTGAGATTGTGCAGGATGCAGCAAGCTTTACGATGTTCCTTCATGGTCTGTGGGTTGATGCTGCATGCGTGTGTGAGAAGTAACCTGGAACCTGGTTGGCCAGGATGCCAAGGCTTCTCCACCACCCCCTTGGCCCTGGAACACCTGTAGTTGGAAGAAATCCTAGTCTTTCACGGAATGAGGATTCGGAGGTGAGGCTTCAATGAGGTAGGTCTGAGGGAGAAGGCATCATCGACCAGCCACCGATGAAGTAGGTGCACATCTTGCGTGAATCGTCTGCGGGCAGCGGCGTGCTGGATCTGCGGGAAGCCCACCATGAGGTTCTGCGTTCCAGCCCCTCTCTTGAGTGTGATAACTGACGTTGTATATCTAGGGCAATGCTGAAACTGACCCGTTGCCTGAAGCAATCGATGTATGAACTTGTGGTCAGCGATCGACCATGGGCGAAGAGGGATGATGGTGAAGAAGCCCTTGTAGTTGTGAATAAGTGGCACCCTGAGTTGGCTGAAGCTTTTGCGCCCCACGTGTTTCACCATCTCCTATGGCTCCAAACGGTGTGGGGAAGTTCCACCTTCCTGATGAACAACTGCTCTGCAATCTTTTCTTCCATGCCTTCTCAGTGGGAGGGAGCAAGCTGGAGGAGCTTCCTCCAGGGTATTCCTTCGATGATGGCCTCACCACTTTCTCTGACACAATGCTGAATGAGTGTTGTGCTGGCACTCTCCAGGTGTACCTGCAATGCCTCCCTGTGACCGTGGTCCCTGAGGCAGGGTGGCGCAGAGTCAGTGCCACCTTCCAGCCCTAGGGTCCAGGCTGGGCCCGGAAGTTGGTGTGTTGCCGTTGATCAACCTGGGGTCCTTCAGCTCGACTCCATCGAACTTCAGATGCAACATGGCTGGAGGCAAATCCTCATGAAGTTAATGGAATGCACGAGGGTCTATCGTTCCTCAGCTCCACCATCAGCATTGTAGATGACAGTACCGATACTGTCCGCTCTCTCTCGTGATCCATCTTCGGACACAGACACTGTCTTGGACGCCTCTCTTTTCAACTGTAGAACAGTTGAAAGAGCTTGAGAGGGCCTTCTCAGCTAGTTGTATTACGATGGCGAGGGCTACAGGTAGGAGTGTGTGGAATGACTCCATGGTGGAAGATGACTGGATGCTATGGAAGAGCAAGAGTCAGATGAAGGCTGAAGAGGCTGCAACTGCAAGGGCCCTGCGCCTGGACTGAAAAGTGAGATCCAGGTGATTTCGCCTCCCTCTTTTTATAGGAAATATAGGCTTTTTTCCGCGAGGTGTCCTCTTTTGCATCTGCTAGCAATCCTGCAGACATCCTAAATGACTCCAAGATAAGTCCCCTATATGAACGTTTTTATCCATTTTAAATGTCTTTGGTTATGTGAGCTGCATCCGTTTTTATCCTTTCTACGGAACCCGCACTACTATGCTGCAGTGTCCTGTTCTGCATCCGTTTGTTTCCGCCCTTGTCCTCTTTTCCGCTGGAAGCGAGTGGCGAAGTTGCGCAGATGCCCAGCGATGCCTGAGCGGATATAGCGGATCGTAACGGATGCTACGAATGTATAACAGACTGTGTACCATATGCGTTGCGGATGCAGAATGGACGCGTTGGGATACTTTATCCGCTCAAAAGTTTTTGTGCAGCTCAAAAGTTTTTGAGCGGATGGATTTCAAGTAGAACGGAATTGCTGGACGGGAATAGAGAGTAATGAAAAAGCGGATGCAGTAGTACAGAACGTGCATCGCGTTAACGCAAGGGATGGCAAGATGGTTTCTCTCCATTAAAGTGTTTCTCTCCATTTTACATCCTCTTTCCATCCATTGGTGCTGTGTTACATGGGCTTTAGAGTTACCTGATTTCTATCCTGATTCCTTAATCACTAGACCAAACTGGATACTGGGAGAACTCCAGAATTCAAGTACAGGTCTACTGATCATCATGTGAATTAAGAAGAGAGAAAGTAGATCCTTCTCAAGTCTTGCCTGTGTCTAATGCTTGAGCTCATTAACCATTATTGAGATCCAAATTGTTAATTACTATTACAGCTGTATTATAGCTGTAAAGCCTGAAGAAAATGTGTTATATACAAGTTTTTTTTCAAGCAAAATATCATCTACTTACAATTGTGAAATTCATAACTTTGAGAATCCAGATGGTCATGGCAAGATTCACCAGGATTAAAATCATTAGAAGTAGCACAAAAAAATAGAGGCACCTCTTCCGCCAACCATAAATCCCCACTTTGTATACATGTGGTCCTTCTGAGCTCTGCATGGTGCTTCTCTGGGCATACTGTTCCTGAGGCATCTGGAAAAGAAAATATAACCAGACATCATAGGCATAAACTGTAGACATGATGAGAATATGTATTCATTTATTTAAATGATTTAAATGGCTTCCCATCTCACAACAGTGAGATGAAGCAGTATACCAGGATAAAACAATAAGCACACTACAAATCTCTAGGTGACCAAGGTTAATACTATAATCCTAATTGAAGGAGTGAAAGGGTAACAGGGTCAGGACAATCCAGATGTATGGAAGACTGCTTTTTCAAGTGCAGGCACAGTTTGCAGATTCAACAATATGGTGCCTTGCATATGTGCTCTCCAAGATCTGGTGAGAGAAACAGTGGAAGTCCTCCAAATAGCTTCTTCGCAAGTGTATATAAAATAAAGCATTTTGGAAATATCTTTGTACTTTTGAGATACCTTTTTTTGACTTTGTGACTGTAATGCAAATACAGATGCTTTATTACTGAGATGCAGAAGCCTCATTTTTAAAAAATGTAGGAGCAAAAACATTGTCAAAATAATGTTATTTATGGTATGGTTATGTTTTCCTTTCTTACTTATTCCTTTTTTGCTAAAATGCAAAATAATAATAATAATAATACAAATCTAAAAAAGAGATGGGGAATAATTTAACTTGATCTTTATTGATCAAATGAATTGACCTAATTCATGCTTGCCAGAATTTTTTTTTAAAAAGGATTTGTATGCAATCATTACTCAGATTTCATCACTGTCTGCATTTTGCAATTACATTTTTTGCTTATACAAACATTATTTAAAGAAAAATCTATGTTAAAGGATATTCTGTATGTTATGGAAAATAACATGGAAGTTAATTGTTTGACAGTTTTTAATTTTTAATTTATGTACTGACCTAGAAATAGAGTAGCATGGATTTGTGAATAAAAAATATATGTGAGATTGATACTAAGCAACAAAAAAAGGGGTCGATCTAGTTGTATTTGGGTCAGATGCAACCAGGAAACCAAAGGACTGTAGTAAAGGCTCAAACTGGATGAAACTTTTATGTGAAAATTGAGCATATAGACCTCTATCCTGAGGTCAGAAAGAAAACAACCACACACCCACTGACTCACAAGGTTCAGAAGGCCTAAGGCTTTAAAGTCTGAAGTAGACATATATGAAGAGCTTGATTTCTCTGTTTTGCAGGGGAGGAAGGCACACTTTCTGTGCAAATACAGCACTTAAGTCATGAACACTATGAGCCAACAATAAAGCACAATCTACTCATATCTTCTCTGTGAACTTCCACTGGAAGCAAATTGCTAAATGTCTGGGCAGTCAAGATTTATAGTTGAATCTACTAGGAAGTTTGACCATGGCTCTGGAATAGACTGGGAAGCAAAATGTGAAACTTCTCTAGGATAGCTTTACAAAGATGCACTGCAGATGCTATTTCTAGTTCTCCTAGAAATTCCCCTGTTAAGTCATTTGTTTCAATAATTTTACTATATATGGTTGTATTATAAACAACAAAACAAATAATCATTACTTAAAAAGAAACAAAACAGAAAAACATCAAAATGTTCAAACATCTAGAAATTGTACAAGATGTTTGCTTATTTCCCCCTTTTATATTGCTCCCAAGCTATTAAATTAACTCAGGATGTTGTTCAGTCTTTACTATTTCCTCCTTTGGGGAAGAACTCACACTCTTCTTTACTGTCCAGGCCTGCTCAGTTTAAGTTAGTTTTAACGGAGATTTTAAGGTTTTCCTTTTCTTTTAAAATTATTTTCAGTTGTCTTAACTGCCATATAGGCAGAAATCCTAAATGAATGTGTGTCCATAGAAGTGTGGGAGGACAGGTTAAGAGAGCTCTCAGTGACCTTACCAAGATCTTTCACGAAGAAGAATCAGCAGTGGATGAAAAGCAAGGGTGGACCTGTCCTCCCATGCTTTTATGGACCACCCAAAACACAAAATTTATACATGCCTCTCTGTTCAATTGTATTGTTACCAGGGACCTCAACCCTCAAAAATGCTAAAGCGTTGGCAAAAAGTTTGTAAAACTCAGAGAGAAATAAATATTCCATCACCTCCCCACTGTAATACCTTAAAATAATAAAAGATATGACAATAAATGAAGATGAAACTGTGATCTTTTCTGATATCACAGCATTCTTTACATCCAGAGTCAAATAGGATCCAATCTAAGTTGGTCATTGGGACCACAGGCTTATTCTTCCAAGCTTTTGGACTTGTGCTGGAGCCCAATCTCAGGGAACTCTCCAGGATGTGTGCTAAGCAGTCCATGACAGTTCTACTACACAATACATCTGCCCTAACTAAACATATCAAGATTCAGATACCAGAATCATGGATATCATCAGCTTTTACCTAACCACATACTTTCAGTTTGGTGGACAAATATATCAACAAATCAAAAGAACCCTGACTAAATCACTGCTGTCATATAGCTGTTGGAGACTTACTTCAAGGGAGAGGAGGAACAGCCGACAGGGAGTGGAAGTGTGGCTCCTGAGGTTGTGGAGGAGGCTGAGAAAGGGCAGTCAGAGGAGGACTGCGGGGAGGAGAGGATAAGGGAGAAATGTGAATGGTGTGGTCTCCGGGGGTGGGGAGGAAAGGCCTTGATCCCTTCATGGGCTGCAGCTGTAATAACTATTTAAAAGGGTAGACTATGCATGAGCCAGTGCCGAAAACAAAGGGTGAAAATATTTCTAGTCTGTCTGTTCTTACCTGAGTTTGGCGTCTTTCCAGGCCTTCCCAATGTGTATTCCAATATCTGTGGACGTCTTCAACCCCTTATCTTGCCTGATTTTCTTAATTGCTTCAGTGTGGTTTATGTTATGTTTTCTAGTTATAATTTATAGGTATTTTTAGTTTGAAGGGCATGTCCTCCTTTTTACAACTGTTTGTGGGGGAGTTTTTTGTCTCCAGTCAAGGATATTTGGAGCTTTAAAGCCAAGCTGAAAGATTTAAAGGAGCTTCACCTGTTTTTGTGCCTTTGTTTATTTTGTATCCTACTCTGGGTTATCACAACTGCTTTCAGGACTCATAAGAGTGACCACAATACATTGCCTAGATTCTATAACACTCTCACAGATCCAAAGTATGGATGATACGTTTGGCATAAAAAAGAATCAACAAGAGAACACATACAAAACATCTTCAAAGGAATACAATTCATAATAGAAAGAGAAAACAATAACATGCTACTCTTCCTGGATATCCTCATCAGCAGAGACAATGATGGTAAATTAGAAACACATATCTGTAATAAAACTACCCACACTAACTCAGTGGTCCACTATCAACATAACAATCCAACTTCCCACAAGATAAGTTGTGTAAAAACATGTAAGAACACTATTTAAACAAGTACAAACACCCTGCAACAACCCTGAACATCAGAAAAAGGAAAAACACCAACTATAGAACATCTTTCAAGAAAATGGATATCCATGCAACTTTGCTCACACAACCCAATGAAGCACAACCAACACAAGCTGTGAAAAGTATAATATTGCTATATATCAAAAACATATCAGAAACAGCTAACAGTTACAACCTCATGGCATCACTGTTGCACTAAAACAAACTAAAGTCCTGCAAAATCAAAAGATCCAGAAAACCTAGAAGAAAATACAGAAGACGTCTACAACATACAGTATAAGGACTGTAACAGCCAGTATATGGGATAAACAGATATCTATGAACACCAACCAGCAATCAGAAGACATGATGAACATTCTTTAATTTCACAAGACATGGATACAAATTAACACCAAGATTTACACTAGTCCAGCAATCAAAAAAAAAACAAAACAATTTCTCAAACAAGGAACTACCAAATTCTGAAATCAAGCTAACAACAAATAACATCCTAATCAAGGAACCAAAATCACTCTCACCAACACTGAGAAAGCAGGCCACTAGTATATAAAATGAGAGCAAACCCTTTTTTAGTACTGATGATGTTACCTACCATGTTTTCCCGAAAATATAAGCTACCTCAAAAACAAGGCCTGGCTGTAATGGTCCTAGAGTAGGTGGGTAAGACATCCGCCCAAAATAAGACCTGGCTTTTGGAGCCCAAAAGAAAATAAGAGAGGGTCTTATTTTCAGGGAAATGCAGTAGTTTGATAATGAAATGTCTGCAAGAAAATAACCACATTCAGAGAACATCAAGGACCTTACATATAGAAGTCCTAACAAAAAATTAGTGAACCATCTACTGCAATTGCTTGAACTCTGAATGAGGTTTGAACATGTCGTGCATTTCACATACTCGTGCTCCCTATCACAGCAAAGATCATTAACTAATGTTAAGATAAATAAAGTAATATATGCTACCATTGAAAGAAAGGATCCCATAAGGCAATAGGACCATCATCGTTATATTGTGTATTAAGTAAGTGCTATTGTTACCTGAAATATGCTGCACATTAGTAAGCAAAGGATGGGTTCCGATGTTACTATCCACTTATTGGTGTTTAGCCCATTTCTTTCCCTGACTGCAATTTTGAACTTTCAAAGTCCAGAGGGAGGGTGAATGAGGAGCTTCAGATGGAATAGTGAACAACCTAATGTGTGAGTAAATATCCAGATGTACAACAGTTAATAAAATAATGAATCAATTTTGTTGCTACTGAGGTAGAATTCAGATTAAAATACTGCAGAAATATCTGAAAATTAAAAACATATGAACGCCAACATCTGAAATATGACATGTGGAAATATAGGTAACAGTATTTATGGAACTATAGTGGTTGGAAGAGGTGACAGATCTTCTACTGAACAATAATAGGCTGCTTACATGATTGCTAGATACTTTGAAGCAGAAGACTAACTGAAAATATCTTTGGCATATGCTCATTAGCAGGATTCTAAGCAAAAAACCTGCAGTCTGTTGATGCTTAATGAGCACCTAGGTTATCAGTTAACTGAATCAAAATGTAAATGAAATAGAACAGCTTATGTTTGTCCTTTATCTCTGATTTCAGAAGGCAATTAAGGGCCTGTCACATAGGCTGACGGATGCAAAACGTATGTAAAAAGGACACAGCGGACGAGAAAATGTTCATCGTTGTCTCCTCCTCAAAAAGTGGCCCCGAATTGCATAAGCAGAGCGGCACAACACGCGAAAAGGAAACAGATGGGGGGAGGACCGTAGCCAGGATGTAAAGCGGATACGTCCATGAAGCATGCGGATAGAAGCGGAACTGGAAGCGGATAGGCACAGGTCCCGCGGGTCTTCGGGGGAGCCATCAAGCGAGTCAGCCCGCACGGAACGGAAGGATGGGCACCGAGCGAGAAGCATGAGCATGTACAGACGCCTAGGCGGATGCCAAGCAGATGCCCTAGCAGATGCATAAGCGTTCACCTGCGCATGCGGGGAGGATGAATTGCGTTCACCCGCAGATTTAAAAGGATACAGCTCGCAAGCAGTCATCATTAACGAGGAAAAGACCTGCGTGTCGACACAGCTCCAGCCAGCCAAAACCATCGGGGGGAAGAAGAAGAGGAAGCCTGTGCCGTACTCCTGCCAGCCCTGGCAAGAAGGACAAGACCACCTCCACCCCCTGGCCCTGCATCTGCTTCTGCTGGGGCTTCCTGCTGCTCAGGCTGACTCTTCATGGGGCTGGCGGAGCTTCTGCTGGGCACTGCTCCTGGTGCTGGGGTTGCTTCTGCTGGTGTTCTTACTGTCTGGGCGGTACTTCCTGGTGCTGGTATTTGTTTTGTGTGCTCTTCTGCTGGTGCTCACTCGCTGGTCCTGCGCTTGCCGTCCTGCTGTGGTGTGCTTGCCTGGTTTTGGGGGCCCCCTTTCCTGGTCCTGCGAGTGCTGCTGGGCGCTCCTGGTCTGCTGGTCCTGCCGGTGCTGGCTTAAGTCGCTTACTCTGCGCTTGCTAATACCTGTCTGCGGTGCTGTCTGGTCTCTGGTGACCTAGCCTGGTCCTTGCTTTTGCTCCTGCTGTTTGTGTGTGACAGTTGCTGCTGCTGCAGCTGGTGTGGTGCGCAGGCGCCCACGAAGCCTTGGAAGGCCCCTTAATGACGGGCCGCAGATGGCCCTGCAGAAGGGAGGAAGAAGGCCATAGCCATGAACGGCGAGAGAGAGCATCCCTCCTCTCATCGCAAAGTTGAACATCAGTCAATCGCGCTTCTCCTTCATTGTTGCGGACTGGTGGACCGAGAAGGCATGATGCCGGAATGAACCAGTCATCGAGCACTAGTCATGGCGCGAAGGCGCAGACACATAGGCTGACTATCAACGTACCATCTCCAACAGCGCAAGTCTAGCCAGCGCTTGCTAGAGAGAGCGTGACCGAGCCTGCTATCCTATTTCAGATTTAAAGGAGTTATCTGATCGGTCGGCTTGGCATACGTGCACCCACTGCACATCATCATTTACCACCGGTACGCGGAAACTCGCATCCTAACGACACTCTTGGCATAGGCAGGCAGTGTACTGCTGATGGCCGGGACCTGACTATTGATGGCCAAGGGGTGCATGTCATCTATCGGCAGTGTCACGAGCATCGCTACGCCGTAGGACACCACCAACACCTCCGCAGAGCAGCAGCACCACACACGAGCCAGGAGCCCAACCAGCAAGACACGCCATCCGCACCGCAACTGCACGCCAGACGCCCTCTCACTCCACTCAGCCAGCACCCGCGACGAGAAGCCAGAGTTAGCCAGCACGCCTTTCTATGGCAAGAGTCACCCCGCTCACTGAGACAGCTGCCTAAGCGGTATCTGTGAAGACGTCGCCGAGCGAAGAACCCGCCACGGACAGACTACGTGCGCAGTCCCAACTGGTCGACGGTGTGCGCGCGACAACCCGCGTAATGCAGTTGCAAAGAGCAAGCAAAGGAACGCAGCTCGACGAGCACAGAGACAAGGACTCCGAGCAAGGCCCACGACGCCCGCGCCAACAACATGCATAACAAGGAAAGCAGCAGCTAGAGAGCAGACCAGCGGAGGGAAGCAAGCAAGCACCGTCCTCAGCTTGGACATGCACGGGACACAATCAAAAGAAGACGTACAATCTCCCTCTCTCAGACTGCGTAAGTCCAACATAAGCCAGCGTCTAAAAGAAAGGCCCCTCTCGCCCTCATCCCTCACCAGCTCAGAACCACGCCACCCTCCTTGGAGATCCGCCCGAAAGTCCAAGTACAGGTGAACTACAAGGAGACGGGTATCCGGCACAGGCCGGTCTTCGTTAACTCAGGGTCGCTCAACCCCCTGCTCCAGTGGCCAAGGGGGCTGAACCTGCCGGCCTCGTCTGACGGGGCCCACATCAGGCCTAGTCGCTCTTCTGCCCTTCTCCTCTCGGCTTTGTTCGAGCCCAGCAGCTTGATGCGCGCTCTCATTGTCATGACAGCCCCTGCTCACGAAGCTCTTTCTCCCAACATGGCCTCGTACGCTTGGCTGGCTACTGGCGCGCCTCTAGCACCCGGTGATGCTCATTGTTCAGTTACAACCACTTGCTGGGACGGAGCTCCTTGGTTCACAACATGCTATCCAGCGCTACCCCAGGGTACACCTTCGTATGCGCACCCGCAGTGCGGTGCAACCGCGATGCACTTGTGCTGCCACCGATGCCATCGTCGTATAGGGGCAACCTGCTCTGGCAATCGCCGCCTAGAACTGCACAATGCGCCACTCAATCATGGCGATACCGAATGCACCACCACAGCTCGCACGACGCTCATCTTTCGCTCACCTGGCAACCAGACATCCCACTACACTCTCCTTCCTCCACCACAGCAAGCCGGCCTCGAGAACCCATCTGTCTCGGTCCTTGCGGATCGGCAAAGGCGGACATTTCTCAGATGGATTAGGACCTGAGGCAGTTCCCTGCTTCGGCACCGAGCTTGCGCCTCCACACCCAACTCCTTCGCTGCCTGCTCCCTGTTCGCTCCTCGGACAGCCCCGCGGAATCGTGGCCATCCGCTTCCATCCTCGGGGTCACGGCTCACCGCGCAACTTATGGCGTGTCTCCGCAATGGGCAGCTATCGCTTTACCATCCGGCTCAGTAACCAGAAACTCCAGCATGCGCCACCCTTCCCCGCCAGCACTGTGACTCGTTTTCACCCTCTGAGATTCATTGGCGCATGTCTCATGATGTTGTATTCTGAGAAGAGTGCGCCAGACGACTGGGTTTGCTACCTTTTGATGATTATCTTGGCTGCCTGGTAGAGGGCATTTCTATTGGTTCATTTTGCACTTTTTCCTATTTAATAAAATTTCTTCACAGTGGGGTGGTATAATAAAGGCTATGGTTCTGCCTTTTACACTCGTCTCGTTCATTTGTTATAAGTAAGAGGTTCTGATTCGGATAACTTTAGAAATGGTTTAGCACTTTGCATTGCTTGTGGGTGGGTAAGGATAGCTGTGGATGGATATAGCGGTGGGATGTGCTAAGGATAGCTGTGCATGGATAGCTGTGGTATGGGGATAAGAAGATTAGAAATGGTTTAAGCCTTGCATGCTGTGGGATGGGTTACTCGATAGCAGGGTGGGTATGGGCAGGGATATCCCTTTGGGAGCGTAATAGCTGTGGATGGACAGGGATACATGTTGGATGGGCAGGATACTCTGTTGGGCATGGGTAATAGCTGTGGGATGGGTTTAGATACCTGTGGGAGATGGGTAATAGTTGTTGGGATAGATAAAACCTACCAGCGCAAGCATTGTGGGACCTGGTATGGACCCACCGCTCGCAGGTGCCACCACCTTTTGGCCCTTTTTCAATAACAATTTAATCATTTGTATTTCACATATCCAACCAAAACACCAACTCTTTATTTAATGCCCTGTTCATTGGTAGGGCCACTCAACATACATGGCACATCTCATCAGTGTGATGAACAGGCTGAAGGAAGCATCCATTAAGCATCTTCATCCTGTCTTGCCACCCCACTGCTCCAGCTGGGGAGTTGCACCAGTGTTTTAGGAGGTTGCGCTGCTTTCTCCCTTTACATGAAGCTCTGTTGGGGCCTTGCACATCCACAGTGTCTATCAGGTTTCGCGCCTTGCCTCCTTCACCAGGCTCATGTCACCAAATGTCGATTTAACATGAACTTGTAGTCAGCAATCCGACCATGGCGAAGAGGATGATTGGTGAAGAACCCCTTGTGTTGTGATAAGGGGGACCCTGATTGGCTAGAGCTTTGCAGGCTACGTGCTTGTAATCTATGGCTCCACACCGGTGTGTGGGGAAAGTTCCACTTCTGATACCACTGCTCTGCCAACTTTCTTCCATCCTTCTTCAGTGGAGGGGCACTGGAGGAGCTCCTCCAGGTTTTCTTCGATGATGGCCTGCACCACTTCTCCTGACCACAATGCTGATGGTGTTGTATGGCACCCCTCCAGCCGTACTGCATGCTCGCTGTACGTGGTCCTGAGGCCAGGTGGCGCAGAAGTCGTGCACCTTGAGCCCAGGTTCCAGGCTGGGCTGGAAGTTGGTGCTCTGCTTTGTCAAACCTGGGTCTCAGCCACTCCACAACTTTGTCAACATGGCTGGCGGCATCCTCATGAAGTTCGGAATGCATGAGGGTCTTCATTCCTCAGCTCCAGCATCAGCTTGTTATATAGTCCATACTTGGCTCCTTCTCGCGATCCATCTTTGGACCCAGACACACTTCTTGGCCGCCTCCTTTTCTTCATGTAGAACAGGTGAAAGAGCCTGTAGATGGCTTTCGTCACTGTGTTGTAGAAGATGGCGGCTACCAAAAGGGAGAATGTGATGATCCATGGTGGAGATGACTGGATGCTGTGGAAGAAAAGAGCCAGATGAAGGCTGAAAGAGGTCGCACCCGCAGGGCTGCTGGACTGGAAAGTGAGATCCAGGGGAGTTCCTCCCCTTTCTATAGGAAATATAGGTTTTCCGCTAGGTGTCCTTTTGCATCCTCTAGACATCCTGCATACATCCTAAATATCCAAGATACCGCCCCCTATGCGAACGTTTTTTCCGTTTTAATAATGCTTTGTATGAGAGCTGCATCCGCTTTCATCCTTTCTCCATCCATGCTACTTATGCTGCGTGTCCGTCCATGTCCATTCTCTTCCTCCCTGTGTCCATTTTCTCGCTGGAGGCGGATGCAAGTTGGCGCAGATGCCAGCAGATGCCTAGCAGATATAGCGGATGCGTAACGGATGACGATGGATGTCTAACGGATGTTCCCCAATATGCGTAGCGGATGTATAACGGACATGTTTGGTACCTTTTCCACTCAAAAAGTTTTGTGGCAGCTCAAAACTTTTTGAGTGATGAAAATGTCAGTAGACGGATGCTGGACGGATAGAGAGGGAAAAACGGACGCGTGAGTACAGGAACGAAGCAATCGCGTTAACCAACGGATGGCAAGTGTTTCTCTCCATTTTACATCCTCTTTGCATCCGTTGGTGCTGTGTGACAGGGGCTTAAATTCTCAGATTGTAAATAAATACAATCCCCATGTTCTATACCAATAATACAATCACAACTAAACAATAAAAGTTTCAAATAGTGTTAATTTAGGTTCTAAATTAACAGCCTGAATTCTGCATGCCTGTTGCCTCTTCTTCATTCCAGACAGAGAAGAAAATGCCATGACCAACTTAGGCAAAGAATCTGCAACGCTAACTTTATTTATATTCAGCCCAATGCAATGACAGCTTGAGGTCTGCTCTCAGCAATAGGAAAGAAAATGGCAAGATGCCACAGAGAGGCTGATTGAAGCTGTAATCTTTTACCCACTTAACTGGGAATAAGTCCATTCAGCTCAGTGACTTGACTTTAGCACTAAATCTCACTCTTTCTAGCTTGTTATAATGGCTATAAGGCCATAGTAGTTAGATTTATTCTGGTGGCAAATTGTGTACAATGTAATTAGTATGGTTCTGTCTTCTGTGTGTATGAAAAGGAATATTGGTGGTCATTTGATTAGGAAGTGTTTATTGCCTAAGAGTTGTGCCAATTGCAAGGCTTGTGCAAGGGTACTATTAGAAAAGTAGAACAAATGTAAGGGGATGGCACTGCAGAATATTATTTACATATCTATTTTTTTGAACTTTTTCTTCATTGAAGAAAATATATGAGCATGTACAAGACAAAAGCACAAAAGCAGAATAAAAGAATGTAATATCCCACTATTTAGCAAGTAGAACCCTGAATCTATCTTATTTGGGGAGGGAGATGAAGGAAACTATATTTCTTTTGGAGATTTCCACTTTCCCCCTGGAGTTATAATGAGAACTTGATATGCACAGAAAGAATCTTGTTTTCTCCTACAGAAATATCACATGACAATTTGATGGGAGAGGGTAGGAGGTGAAAAGCAAATGCAAAATGAAACTGATAAAATGTGACAAGAATAAATGGACTGGAAAAATCTCCACCCCTCTTTTAAAAAAGTTAACAATACAGATATTTTAAACTACATGTAAGTCTTCATAAATAAGGATCTTGAATTCCAAAGAAAATGAAATTCAGCTTATGGACCATCTTGACTAAATAACTAAGCTCTGCTTTTCCTCTAATAGGAAAGCCTCTCTGTAAAAAGATTACAGGCAGGTATAGGATTCTTTACTGCATCACAGAGTTTTAAACCATGTCGTAAAGAAACATGTTGCGCTATATGGAGTTTTCCTTTCTTGACCACATGCAGAAATATTTTGCTGCAGGAAAGTACAGTACAATATGAAGTTAAAATATCCCTTTAAAAGTAATATTATAATATTAAGTGGGCTACTCCAAATGTTATGTATTTTCTGCCTGAAAAGACAGATTGTAATGTAATCGGCAAGAAAGCAACATACATGATTTTTCATATATTCTGAATGGTTTTGATTTCTCTTCTGAGTATATTGTATGAAAACAAACTTTTAAAAAAACTTTTACTCACGGGCATTTTATTTACACTTTGCATTTTTTATACGGGAAAGATATTTTGGAGCAAAACACATCGTGTTTTAAAACTGCTCTGCTGAATTTAAAGAAGGTCCTTCTATATCAAATATAGCCCTAATTGCCAGTGAAGTTTTATTTACTTCACAATTCATAATATATTTTGACATCCATGTGCTATTTAGTTTTGATTTAAAAAATACATAGACTATATAGTCAGACTACAATCAGATTATTCCCCTTTGTATTCATCTTTGTATTTCACTTAAAAATATTTTTATATGAAACTGTCATCTCTCCCATAATTTCAATGAAAGATATCAGAAATGAAAGAAAATCAGATTCTATAATTCAGAATTATTATTTTTAATTCAAAAATACTTCTCAGGCATCTTCTTTTATCAGATTCTATTTTGTATTTGATTTCTTGTTCCAAAAGATTGAAATTATTTTTTCCTGACTGTAGAAGGTGATGTTAATTGAGGTTCTTAAGCTCTAAACAACAGTAACAACAACAACAAAAACACCCAACAAGTGCAAAATATACAATGTGTTCTTGGAAATACTATAGTTATCACCAAATCTGCTGAATACTCTTGAGTTTCTCAAAGGAAGGAAGGAAGGAAAAAAGGAAGAAAGTTAAACCATGAAAATAGGTCTGGTGATGAAATGTTTCAGAGGTCATCAAAAATAAATTGTGAGATGGGGGTGTATTGATTGTTAAAATGACTGTGAGTAGTTCAATACCTCTGATTCATGAGATCTGTCTGTTCAGAGAGAATGAAGGTTATTAAACTAGATTTGGTTTGTCCAATTCTGCCTAACTGGTTTTTATTGTGCACTACAGAAATGTGCATGTTTGAATTTGATGCACTAACTACAAAAGTATTTCCATGTTTTACATTCTTATATGTAAGCACAAATGTGCACTCTAATGTGTTTGTGACATCATGGATATGGAACTGACTGTAGTTTTCTATTATGTATAAAGTGGTAAACGTTCACTGTCTTGTGATACAATGTTAAGAATTTTCCAAACAGCACCAGATGTTCCTTGAGGAATGGGGCCAGTGGAATGTTAATTCTCAACTCAGCCATGGCCATCTCCTCTTTCTCTGCACACATAGACTCATAAGGTTGCAAGTGAAACAGAGTCCAGATGTTGGGAAGCTTTTGTTCCACTCTAATCTACTCTTCAGATCCCACTTGAGGCACCACAATTGAAAATAGGACAAACCAGAGTCAGTTTAGAAGAGGACCATCAAGATGGTAAGGAATCTGGAAGGCAAATCCTAGGAGGGTCTGGATAAATTAAGCCTACAAAAAAGAGGACCAAAGTGTGGAGAAACATTACTGCAATGATCAGGTAGTTTTGCCTTGCATTAGCCATATAATCTTTTGGATAAGCTATAGCTATATTGTTTGTCCATATCCTGTTCCAACCACATAATCACGAACTACCCCGCTGCATATAACATTCTGCAACAGAAAAGCTCTGTAGAAATACGACCACACCTGCTGTTGCAAACTGCTCAGAAACGCTAACCACAGGGCCTGTCCGAAAAATACTGGACATGATGTAGAAATTGCTTTGTACACATAGAAGACATCTACTCACATCCAAATATGGATATCCATCCCACTCAACTGTGTTTGCAAAACATAGTTGCCATATATGTATATTCAACCCAATGTGTCAGTTTGAGTATGGTTAATCAGGATCACATGCTTGCCTTCTGACACTTTGTAACCCACCCAAACCTCAATAAAAGAGTTTGTCTCGAGCTAGCTTGGGGCTCGCTCACCCCGAGGAGAAAACGCGTGTCGTGTCTTTCCTCAAACCCATTCGGCAGTTTGTGGGGAGCCCTCTGGGAGAGCAACGCCTCAACTGGTGACCCCGACGTGATTCGCAGACCTGGGCTCCGCTCCATGATTCGTTGAACCCGCGGACGAAGTTCGGGTGCCGTGTTACGCCGCCTGACACCCCATCTACTTGCTGTCTGGAACAGACATCGCGCAACCTCACGTGAGTTATGGAGCAGGACCTATCCAAAAAGCAGACTGTGCATTTGCAAGAATTGGAGAAGTTAGTCAGGAAAGCTGATAAAATTCAAAAATCAAATGGTAGTACTATTTACCCTGTCTCCCAATCAAACGTTAAAATCCTTCTGAAGTATCTGGGAAACCATTGCCCTGCCTATCAGGAGGAAGGGTCGCTGAAAAAATCAACATGGGTGCACGTGGGGAAATGGCTCCATGAGCCCCCATGANATTGGAGAAGTTAGTCAGGAAAGCTAATAAAATTCAAAAATCAAATGGTAGTACCATTTACCCCGTCTCCCAATCAAACGTTAAAATCCTTCTAAAGTATCTGGGAGATCATTGCCCTGCCTATAAGGAGGAAGGGTTGCTGAAAAAATCAACATGGGTGTGCGTGGGGAAATGGCTCCATGAGCCCCCACGAGCCCCTCCACCATTATTAACAATGTGGCAGGCCCTTATGGCCATGATTGTTTTGCTGTATCCGGAAAAAGGAGGACAACAGACCTTTGACTCAAAGCCTCCTGCTTACGACACAGTGGCAGTTGCTACTGCCTGTCNTCGTGCGCAGGGATCATTGGAACCAGAGGAATATGTAGATCTAATTGCATGTCCAGTGACTTTGGTCACCAATGGACAGGGGAACCTGATTCCACAGTATGGGCCTATCCCTATGAAGACCATAAGGGACCTGAAAAGTGCCATAAATGCCTATGGCATTAGTTCCCCTTTTGTGAAGGGTCTTTTGGACTCCATGGCAGGCACTTTCATCATGTTCCCCCAAGATTGGAAGGACCTTGCTCGCATGATCCTTACTGGCCCTCAATATGTGGTATGGGAGTCTGATTTCTCGTGTGTTGCTGCCGCTGCTGCTATCCATTCGGGGATCCCAGGGATTACTGCTGATGTGCTTGCTGGAATGGGCCCTAATTCTCAGATTAATGCTCAAATACAAGTAAATGCTGCTTCCTTTCCGCTTACTTCTTTCGATGCAGTGCAAGCTTTAATAAAAGTGATGAGTCTGGCAACAAAGCCTGTTCCACCTTCGCAAAAATCATACAGGGACCAACAGAACCCTACACAGACTTTATAGATAAGCTGCAAAAGGCAATTGACCATCAAATTGAGAACCCCACAGCCCAATCTGAACTGCTTTTGAAATTGGCCTTTGAAATGTGAATATTGATTGTTGCCGCATCCTCCAAACCCTTGCAGCCCGCCCTGAAAACACCCTGGCTGACTTTTTAAAGGCATGCCGTATAATTGGCACCCAAGCCTATAACATGGAGGCTCTTGCCAATGCCCTAAAGGGCACAAAATCCCCCACTGGGAACTGTTTCAATTGTGGCAGACCAGGACATTTTAAGGCGCAATGCCGTGCTCCT
>BHFT01002340.1:0-20012 GCA_004320025.1 Laticauda laticaudata
CGGCTTTCTATAAAGCCATCTGTGGGAGAGCATCAATCTTGACACTATATGCTTTTGCGTCGTATGTATGTTATGAAACGCTCACAGTTGAGGACAAGAAAAACTGTAACAGAGGTGATAACAGCAGCTCAAAAAGATGCATCCGGATTGCCCTACCTTGCCCTCCCGTGAAAGACTTAGCCAGGTCCCGCTGCAAGCAGAAATCAAAGACCATCATAGAAGTCCCCTCACACCCTGGAATTTCTTTTTGACCTGCTGCCATCTGTGACGGCGCTTTAGGGTCAAATAAATTCCCACACCACTGGATAACAAAATAAGTTTTCTTTCCTGGGCCACCCGAACTGCATAATAAACACAAAGTCACTACTTTATGAAGATGTGAAAGATGTGAAATCTCAATACCTTCATCAGATGTATAATAACATCATTAGCGATGTACAATCTAAATCTTGCATTGTGTTTTATAACTTCGTCTAAGCGTGTAGCAATCAGTGTTCGGAGAATTATATTTTGCGTATATTCATAGATATTGTACTTCTCTCAATTGCAGAAGTGGAGGATGGTGGGTACTCTATTTTTCTTATCTTCATTTTTAAGTGCTTTGGTTTTATTGTATTGCGAACAGTTGCTGGGGTGCATCCACAGTTTCGTTGTACTTGTACAATGACAATAAAGTTCTTCTAATTCTAATACAAAAAAGATATTGAGACCCTAGAAAAAGTGCAGAGAAGAGCAACAAAGATGATTAGGGGACTGGAGGTTAAAACATATGAAGAACAGTTGCTAGAACTGGGTATTTGTAGTCTTAACAAAGACAAGAACTGTGGTGACTTGATAACAGTCTTCTAATATTTGAGAGGCTATCACAGAGAAGGGAGGGAGTCAATCGATTCTCCAGAGCTCCTGAAAGTAGGGCAAGAAGTAACGGATGGAAACTTATCAAAAAGAGAACCAATCTAGAATTAAGGAGATATTTCCCAACGGTGGGAACACTTAACCAATGGAACAACTTGCCTCCAGAAATTGTGCGTGCTGCATCACTAGAAGTTTTTAAGACAAGATTGAATAATTTGTTTGAAATGATGCAGAGTCTCCTGCTTAAGCAGGGGGTTGGACTAGAAGACCTCCAAGTTCCCTTCCAACCGTGTTATTCTTATTCCACTATTCTTATTCCGTTATTTCTTCTCTGTCTCAAACTTGGGGTACAAAGTGGTATTCAGCAGGCTCTGACCAATTCTGGAGAATTGGTAGCGGAAATTTTGAGTAGTTCGGAGAACTGGCAAATCCCACCTCTGACTGGCCCCGTCCCCATCTATTCTCTGCCTCCCGAGTCCCAGCCGACCAGCTGGATCTTCTTTTGTTGCCCTGCACAGGAGCCGAAAAGCAGGTTAGTGGGGTAGGGAGGGAATGGGGATTTTACAGTATCCTTCTCCTGCCATGCCCACCAATCCATGGCATGCCGATCAAGCCATACCCACAGAATTGGTTGTAAAACATTTTGAATCCCAGCACTGTTGTAGAAAGAACTCTTTTGTCGGAGCCAAAACTCAGTACTTTCTTGCTATTGTCCCCTCCCTCAAACATGAAAGCTTTCCACTTTGGCTTTTCCATGGAATATTTTCTTTTTTTTTCTTTTTCATGTCCCACATCCCACCCCCGCACTTTCTATTCTTCTTGTCCTCCTGGAATCGACTCCCACTCAAGCCGCCCTTCCTTTTATTGATTGCCAAGCCCTGATTTTTGAGCTAAATTCATTTGCATTCTTGACTCTCATTGTTTTTGACACAGGATTGGTGATTTGTGAATAAAGCTTCATGTCTCCCGTCCCCCTTCCCTGTAGTCCCTCCTAAGAATTGTCTCTTTGAACAAAGAAAGCACTGATCCCAACAGGGTTGTTTTATTTCACTTTTAAAAAGCATTTTCCGCTTCACTTGCTTGAGCTTTTGTCACAAGGAAAGTAAGAGAGGGGATTCTCACTCCTGAGCCCCAAGTGATGGTTGAATCAATGTTTAATGTGCACACTTTTTCTATTTCCTATTCACATCTTCAGGTTGTTTGAAGAGGGTTGTTTATCATTATGTTTTGCTCCTACTCCACATGCATACTACGTGCCTAAATCTGATGGAAAGAAGGTGTTAACTTGGGCCAGTGGGTAGAAGTGGGATTTTGAGAACTTGTGGGTATTGTCACCAACAGCAAGTGACAGAGACTTGCACTTTCATACAATCACCTCAGCGTTGTGTATCGCAGGTCACAAAACACTCATATAGCAGAAGATTAATTACTCCTTGTAGTAATGTTCTCTTCCATGGTCTTGTACATTTCTCTCCTGAGCAGTTTGGCCCACTTCTATCTAGGTTACACCATCCACTGTTTTTATTTTTCTGAAGTGCTTATGGGCCCTAGGTATTTGCTTCTGGCTTTTTAGCAATTCAGCTCCCCTTTTCAAATTCAATTTTTAACTAGCTCTATACCTGTGCTTCGCTACGAAGCTATGTGATTGGACTTAGTACTTGGGGAGGAAAATAAGGTGGAGGAAATTGTGCCTCTGGTTACCAGCATCCATCGGTAATCATCTGGCTAGGATCCTGTCCGTGTGAAAGAGTTGAGGGCTGTTTGGAAACAGTATTTATTGTATGAGCAAGAAAGAGACAGCAAGGAGCCTGGGTGTGGCTTAGCTCAACTGTTCTGCACTAAAGCTGCTTGCTGCTGTGAAACCAAAACTGAAACTCCTCTCCTCTGCTTGTATTTTGCATTTGGAACAGATTTCTTTTCAGGCCGGGAGGGGGAGTAGAACTCCTTAGCATCAGAGCGTGTTAATAATAATATACGAACTACTAATGTTCTGATGGTCATTTTTTAAAAAAATCCTTTCTTAGTGAGCCCCTGGAAGCCAAGAGGAACATGTGTGCCAAATTTCAAGTCTGTAGGCTTTATAGTTCTGGAGATTTTGTGATGATGCTTGAGTGGTATTTCATTTATATATATATAGAAAATTAAAGAGATCTTTAAAATATTGAGACGGGTATATCCTTAGGGGGACCAAAGAAGATATCCAGGGCTCTTTTTATTTTCGAGCTTTGGTTTGAAGGGTTGTTGTTTTTTTAGTTTAAAAAGCGGCAGTGTAATGATAAAAGTGTATAAAATAGGCAGTATTGGGATTGTTACTTTTTCCAAGCTTGTAGGTCTCAGAGAACTGGGTCAATATTTTTACCCATATGATTGTGACATCACAGGAAATTGTATGCATGTTGTTTTTCAAGGATTTCAGGGTTTTTAAGGGTAGGATTGGGAACAGAAAGTCTCAATTTTAAAAAGCCACCAAACCAAAATTGGGTATCTGAAATCCAGCCATAGCTGCTTGAGTGTTGTATTTAGTTTAAATTTTGAATGATGGTGAGCAAACCAAGTGAATAGGTGCTAGAAGGAAAAACTGATACACCAGAAAAAAGCCTTCCCAAATTCCCATGCCACTTTAAGCCAAAATATTATTATAAGGTAGTTTCAAGGCAGAGACTCGTAAAATATTGACCATTTTTTCCTCTCCTATCTATCAACATGTGAGAAAACCAGTCCATCGGTTGCTCTCCTGACTCAGTGGTATAATAAGTTTCAGATTCCACATATTCCACATATTTGTATATTTACCCTTAATTTTTATTATTGGCTGTACAGGTAATCCTCACCTACTGACTGCAATTGGGACTGGCAAATCCCATCGGTAAATGAAGTAAAGTAAAAAAATCAGGTGACTGTACCCAACTTACACTGACAGTCCAAAGCCAGAAAAAAACACTCAACTTAGTATTAATATTATAGATTTCTATCCATTCATTCTGACATTTCTTCTATTTATTTATTTCTTCTATTTTATTTATTTATTTGTTTGTTTGTTTGTTTATATTGCTGCCTGTTCACACATGGAGACTCAAGGTGGCTTGCAGGAATATAAAAACCTCATACATAAAAAATAAAACTAATAAAAGAGAATAATCACACAATACATTAATAAAATAATATGATAACCCCTCACCCTGGCAACCGCACATCACACGAGCCATTTAATGGGCTCCATCCCGCTCTGCATTCCCCAGGCTTGCTGGCAGAATCAGGTCTTCTGCGCCTTCTGGAAGTATGTTAGGGTGGGGGCTGTTTTAATCTCCAGAGAGATGATGTTCCAGAGAGAGGGAGCCATCACGGAGAAGGCCCTTCTTCTGGGTCTCACCAGCTATATCTCCTTTGGAGATGGGTCCTGGAACATTCCTTGCCTCCCCACTCTGGTGGGTAGGGTAGATGTGACCGGCAAGAAACGGTCCCTCAGGTACCCTGATCCCAAACCATGAAGGGCTTTAAAGGTGATAACCAGCACCTTGAATTGCACCTGGAAGCAAATTGCCAACCAATGCAGCTCCTGCAGGAGAGATGATACATGTACACACCGGGATCTGCACAAAACCATGTGGGCCGCTGCATTTTGCACCAACTGGAGCTTCTGGATACTCTTTTAAGGGCAGCCCCATATATAGAGTGTTGCAATAGTCAAGACAGGAAATGACTAGGGCATGAGTGATATATCAAATAACTATAGAAGGTTTTACTTTTCAAAAATGGGACAAAAAATACAGGTGGTCCTGACCTTTTTTGTAGCTGGTTGTTAAGCAAAGACTTAAGGATGAGCACTGATCCAATATGTTTCAGGTAAAACTGACCTCCTTATCTTAACTCCTTTTTTCTTTTTACCTTTCCTTTGGTAAAATTAACAGTGGTGCAAAACCAAAAGTGTTGTGAAGACTGACAGTTGTGTTATAATAATCCAGAGGGGAGGGAATTGTTAGGCAGCCTAGCTATCCAAATTCCCATCCCACTTGCTGTCGAAAAGATATTGCTCCAAATGTACCCATCAACATCATTCACCAGCACACAAAAGGTGGGATATGTGCAATCTGCAAAATACGCCAACCTGTTGACTGATTATATGCCATCGAGGTGGTGTCAACTTTTAGTGACCACATAGATTTTTTTTCCAGCAGGACCCATTGGGAGGCAGATGCTTAAAATGGCTTTAATAAGGTTAATGCTGTGGATTTCTGCCTTGATTAACCTGTGCAGTGAAATAACCTGCAAAAGAGCTCTATTTCTTTCCTCTCAAGTGATGGCCTAACACCAGGAGGACAATGTCAAGTTGTTATTAATAGAATCAGAATTGTGTTTATTGCTCAGGTTAGTCCTCAATTTATGGCCATAGTTTGAATTAGAATAGAATGAACTATAAGGGGCCTTGGTTTTCCAGTCCACCACCCCCTGCTTAAGCAGAACATGTATCATTTCAGATACATACCTGTTTTTGGCCATGCCCCACCATCACTAAAATCCCATCACTACAATCCTGATGCCCCCCCCCAGTGACGTATAATTCTTACTATTCAAAAAGTAAAGTCCTACTCATGCAGAGAAAGCCTAAAAGGCCATAAACTTGGTTTAAACAAGGTTCCAAAGAACATGGCATCCATGAAAGAGAAGAATAAAAAAACAAAAGACAAAGTACTCAGGGATTTAAAAAATAATAGTATGAAGGCATATGAAAAGAACAACAAATAAAATTTCAAAACATATAATAGAGAACTGAAATGCATAAATATAAAACAATTTTAGATCATATGAATTACTATACATATTAAAATAAAGGTACCTAAAAAATTCAAAATACAATTTGAGTTCACCTCAAGAGCATATTTACAGCACAATCCTATGCATGTCTACTCCGAAGTAAGTACCATTGTCTGAGAAGAAAAGTGTTGTAAAACATGCCAATGGGATTTTTCCATGTATTTTAGATAAGCCAGACTCGAAAAGTAAGTGCCCTCTTAAACATACCCATGTGATCCGAATTCATTGCTGATCTCCATTTTGCTCTCTGAATTCATGGTGGCCTAACTTACCCTAAGTGGGTTTTCCCACCAATGGGATTTTTCCATGTATTTTACCAATAAATGCAGATGAGCCAGACTTGAAAAGTCAGTGCCCTCCAAAACATACCCATGCACTCCAAATTTGTTGCCAATATCCATTTTGCTTTCCTAATTCATGGAGACCTAACCCTAAGTGGGTTTTCCCACCAATGAGATTTTTCCATATATTTTACCAATAAATGCAGATAAGCCAGACTCGAAAAGTCAAGTGTCCAGCTAAACATATCCACACACTCCAAATTCATTGGCGATCTCTATTTTGTTCTCTGAATTTACAGAGGCCTAACCCTAACCCTAAGTGGGTTTTTCTGCCAATCGGATTTTCCCATGTATTTTACCAATAAATGTAGATAAGCAAAAGTAAGTGCCCCCCCCCCAAACATACCCATGCATTCTGAATTTTTGGCAATATTCATTTTGCTCTCTGAATTGATGGAGGCCTAACCCTAAGTGGGTTTTCCTGCCAATTGGATTTTTCAATGAGTACCAGGACAAAAATTTCACTTCAGAATGAGTTGAGTACTAAATCTGATGAGTTTCAAAACAGTTGAGTACCTAGGTACAACTGTAACTTATTTCTTTGAAAGCTCTGATAATTTGCATGCTTGGGGAGAGGCTACTTGCCTCTTTATTTTACTTCCTGATTCCTTTTTATTTAAAAAATGTTTTCATTTACGCATATATTTTCTTTCTCCTCTGGCAAGCAGTTTATAATTTATCCATCGCCATAAAATATTTCTAAAAAGTGAGGAAAATTATACTGAAAGCAACGCTGTTTAACATTTGAGCGTGGGTGCTTTCATATGCACAGATGCACATCAGAGCTTTCAGAGAGATGAGTAACACTTGGCCTGCCAGATGTTGGTAAGTGACATTCAGCACATCCCTTCCCATTGGATATGCTGGTTGATTTTCCAGGAGCTCAAATCAAGCAACCTCTGAAAAGCCTCAGGGGTCAGGATTATGCAAGATCTAAATGGGAGCTAAGATCTGAGCCTGTGAATCATTTTGATGATCAAATAAGTCAATAGTGGGATTGAAATAATTTAACAACTGGTTCACCCAGGGTCAGGTTGGCTGTTGTGGAAGGCGTGGTCCATCTCTGTCCTCCAGTTCCACAGCACATGGGGGATGAGCCTCCTGCGATGGCCAACCTCACCCTGGGTGAACCGGTTGTTAAATCCCCCCCCCCACTATCAAAATAGATCCTAGGTGCTGCGCTGCAATGGAGAAATGAGAAACAGAACAGCCAGCACAGGGGAGGAGGAGGAGCAGGGAGAAGAAAGAGGGAAAGTAGCCTTCTCCTTTCCTCGTGGTGGCCACTCTGTTGCCCGTTTCTCCATTGCAGCACAGCACCCAAGATCCACTTTGATGGGTGGGGGGTAATTTAACAATCAGTTCATCTGAACCGGTGTGAACCTGCTGAATCCCACCACTGAAATTAGTGCAATTGACCTCTGGTTCATATCTTGCAGCCGGTGCTTCTCAACCTTAGCAACTTTAAGATGGGTGAACTTCAGTTTCCAGAATTCCCCAGCCAGTCTTGTCTTAAGATTGCTAAGATTGACAACACTGCTTGCCTCTCAGTGCAGCAAGCTTTGGAGCTGAAGATGGCTCATCTGCCTGCCTGCCTCCCTGCCTGCCTGCCTGCCTATCTATCTATCTATCTATCTATCTATCTATCTATCTATCTATCTATCTATCTATCTATCTATCTATCTTATTCTTATCCTCCCTCCCCCCAGTGGTCAAGGCTCCTCAGGATGATCTGTCTTGGATCTACTTGCAAACCAGGAAGGATTCTAATAATCAAGTCCTGTAACAAATGATAAAAGGAGCTGGGCATGTTTAGCTTGCAGAAGAGAAGATTAAAAGGAAACATGTCAGCTGTTTCCAGATATATTGAAATGCTGTCACATCGAGCTAACTTATTTTGTGTTATGCTGGAAGGCCAGGTTGTGAAGGAGAGGGCAAAGAAGTGGGTAGAAAGAGAAAAATAAAGATTGTGGTTAAGCAGCAGGAGGAGTAGAATTGGAGGTTGTAGGGTTCTTCTTACGGAAAACATCTCCACTGAAAACTGAACAATCGTTTGTCAATTATGGTGTAGTGACATCCTGAACTGCAGATCACACATTGAAGGAGAAGCTGGCTAGATGAATCCCTTTCTTTGATTATGAAACCAACTCAATTGTGGTTACTTACTATGGCGTTGGTTCCCATGGCAAAAACCAAGTTTGCAATAAGTGGGAGGTAGGTTTCACAAGAAGTGTTGGAACTGAGGTGGTTCTGAAATCGACACTGCCCTTCAGCTGGTTTACAAAGATTGTCAGCTACGTACTTCATAACATGAAGATCATAGCCTTCTCCCACGGCTCAAACCCTGCATGGAGGCCTCAAACTTTTTAAAGTAATCAGAATGATCTTAACACTGGAAGCCACCCAGGGTTATTTTAAAATGAGAAGGTGTCAAATAAATGTAATAATAAATCAAAATAAATTATTGGCCCTCAGCACTTGAAGCAGAACGCTTACCTTAGAGGAGAACATTTTGGATGAAACAAGATACCGGAGGCTAAAACCTATGGAGAACGATTGCAGGAACTGGGTATGTCTAGTTTAATGAAAAGAAGGATTAGGGGTAACCTGAAAGCAGGGTTCCCATATCTAAGGGACTATCCCAAAGAAGAGTGGGTCAAGCTATTCTCCAAAGCACCTGAAGGTAGGACAAGAAGCAATGGAGGGAAGCTGATCAAGAAGAGAAGCAACCTAGAACTAAGGAGAAATTTCCTGATAGAACAATAAGTGGAACGACTTGCCTCCAGAAATTGTAAATGCTGCAACACTGGAAGTTTTTAAGAAGAGATTGGACAATCATTTATCTGTTACAGAGATCAGGTATTGCTCACAAAATAGAATTCTATTGCATTGACCTCAACTAGGACTAGCCACATCATTGTATAAAGTGAACCAATTCTCTTAGACAGCAGGTTGTGAGGAGAGCATGGTATATGTACAATATAACCTCCCTTTCATCTCCTAACCTGTCCTAATGCTTTCAGATAGGTACAGGAAGCCCATATAGCTAAGGAATTCCAGAATTTATGTCTTGGGGGAACTGGATTGAGGGATAGTGAGGGGACCATTCCTTCTCGAGGAATAGAGAAAACATTTGCTACCTTCAAAAGTGGACCAGGGTTCCAAACTTCATACACATCTTCCGGATATGTATGAATTCAGCTTCTCAAATGGTTGTGAGAGCCACATTGTCATTGAAAAGTTTGTAGTTGCAGCCTTTACTGATAAATGATCAGTAAAGGTCTTTACTGATTATTCAAGGGACACAGTGACTAAGATGCTGAGCTTGTCGATCAGAAAGGTCAGCAGTTCGACAGTTCAAATCCCTAGTGTCATGTAACAGAGTGAGCTCCCATTACTTGTCCCAGCTTCTGCCAACCTAGCAGTTCAAAAGCACATAAAAATGCAAGTAGAAAAATAGGGTCCACCTCTGATGGGAAGGTAACAGCATTCCATGTGCCTTCAGCATTTAGTCATGCCGGCCGCATGACCACGGAGACATCTTCGGATAGCGCTGGCTCTTCAGCTTGGCAACGTTTAAGATGGGTGGACTTCAACTCTGGGAGTTCTGGGAGTTGAAGTCCACCCATCTTAAAGCTGCCACAGTTGAGAAACATTAGTCTATTTCATGTAGACCAATTGTCTCCAGTTCCTTGAAGGAAGTCCCTCAGCAATCCTAAATTGCATTCTTTGAATTTGAATTCCCTGACTTTTCCAAAAGTGTTGTTTTTGTTTTGTGAACTGGAATTATTTGAGAAATCCTCCCACACACATTCACACTTGTGATGCACAAGCTGAAAAACACATTAATTTGAAACATGCTCCTCTCTTCCAGTGTCTACTGGCAGCCGAAGCAATCACTGAGCTTAGAGTAAGCTTGTCCGCTTTTGACCCAAAAGAATTCTCTTAGTTAATATTTATATAAAGCGCTTTAATGATGCCACAACAAAATTGGCTTTCTATCAGAAGGCAGGATCTTTTCCCTGTTGAATCAATGGTGTTTTGGGAGGGGTGGGATGAGGCTGTTGCAAAAAGGTTTCAGTTTCTGAAGCAGACGTCAGACTGGAAATAAAAGCCTTACCTTGTCTCTAATCTGATGCTTGGTTTGCAAAATTGCCTGCTGAGGATAAAAATAATAGCAATAAAACAGATGCGTTTATATTAACCAGCCTTCACCAGTTTTTGAAGTAATGCCAGCTCTCTCAGGACCATATTGGTGCTTTGAAGAGATTGAGTAATAATCTACTGGTGTCAGTCCTGATTTATGGATGGCTTGGGAGAGCAAGTGTTTGCCATTTCAAGTTGTTCAGAATGTACACCGACGTGTTTGCAGTGTTGTTTTCCCCAAACTGGAAATAAAAGTAAGTGTCACTGAATTTGATACGCTTAGGACAGTTCAAGCATGCAAAGTCTTTTCTTGGCCCACGATCGTAGAATTAATTTAGAAATAAGTTTAATTACAAAGAGTGGGCCATTCCACTGAGTAAAAATACGCACAAGGTAGCACAGACTAGAAATCAACAATTTAGTCCTGAGTGACATGCATTCTCTTCAATTAGATCTACACAATCTAGTTTATACATTAAGTTAACTTAATTATGGTTCAATTATGTCTTAGCACGTTGGCTGAATCCAACTTTTAAGATTTATAAATCTCGGGTTTTGCTTGGCTCAAGGGACACCCCAACAAATTTTGATTTATTTAGTAAGCTGTGGTCAAATAATGGTTTAGCACAATGTAGGAATCCAGCGCATGAAATGTCATAGTGGAAAATACTGCAGATTTTCAGTAGTATATTATTTATGTGACTCTCTTGTGTATATTGAGTATTCTTTTGGTGATATTTTCAAAAGAAGCCACAGATGAAAAAGGGAGAAGGGAAGTTAGAAGATTGCAAAAGGTGATCACTGGGACACTGCAACTGTCATAAACATGAGCCAGTTGCTAAAAGTCCAAATTTTGGTCATGTGACAATGGGGATGCTGTAATGGTAAGTGAAAAACAATTCATAAATCACTTTTTTCAGTGCCATTGTATCTTTGAACAGTAATTGAACAAATGTTTGTAAGTCAACGACTACCTATAAATAAAATGCATAAATATACATGGAACAGCTTGCCCTCGGAAGTTGTGGGAGCTTCATCACTTGAGACTTTCAAGAAAAAATTGGACTGCCACTTGTCAGAAATGGTGTAGGGTCTCCCGCTTGGGCGGAGGGTTGGACTAGATGACCTAGAAGGTCCCTTCCAACTCTGATTATCTGTTAAATCTGTTAAATATACTTTTATGCCATAAAAATAGTATGTGTGTAAATTGAAATAAATATATAAGACAATTGGAAAAGATGCCAATTGTCTTATGATGCTAGAAAGGAACATCAGAATCTGAAGGGATCCCAGAGGTCTTGTAGTCCAACCCTCTGTTCAAGCAGGAAACGCTATACCATTTTAGACAACTGGTTGTCCAATCTTTTCTTCAAAACTTCCAGAGTTGGAGCATCCACAACTTCTGGAGGCAAGTTGTTTCACTGAATAATTATTCTGTCAGGAAATTTCTCCTTAGTTCTAGGTTGCTCCTCTCCTTGATTAGTTTCCATCCATGGTTTCTTGTCTTGCCCTCAGGTGCTTTGGAGAATAAGTTGACTCCCTCTATTTTGTGGCACCACCTCAAAGACTGGAATATACTGTTATCATGTCACCCCTAGTTCTTTCTTTTCAATAGAGATAGTCCAAGGATGATTACAAGAAGGTCCACTTCAAGTTAGCCACCAACTTTGAACCTGATGGCTTTATTTCCATGTTGTAACTGTGGAATGTAGTAATTTTGCTTTGGAGAATAGCTTGACTCCCTCTTCTTTGTGGAAGCCCCTTAGATATTGGAAGGCTGCTATCATGTCATCCCTCGTCCTTCTCATCATTAAATGAGACATACCCAGTTCCTGCAACCATTCTTCATATGGTTCAACCTCCAGTCCCCAATCATCTTTGGACTGCTGCTAGAGTGCAAGAGGTCAACAAATGTTGAGTTTGGCACCCTCTCACATGCCAACCCCTGATGGTCCTTGAAGAATACTACCAAAGGACCCCTTACTGCTCTTAAAGGGGACAGCAGCCTGTTTTAAGTGAGAATAGCTTTCCTAATATCTTCATTTCATGAGAGTGAACAGATGCTTCCTGCCCCCACCTCTTTCCTTGGTCCAAAGTGATCATCAAAGTGATTTGTGATGGTTTCTGAGCTTCATGCATCCCCAGGGCAGCTTTCCTTTTAAGTGTGCTGTTGGAAAATACCTGAGTTGAGGAGTCAGGCTGCTGAGGCATGCATTTGTATGCGGAGTGGGAGAGGCCGTATATTAAAAAGAAGGAGAAGAAGAAGCCGCTAAGTCAGATATGGGCAATTGCACATCCAGGACTCTCATTTCCATACCTGAAGCCAATTGGATGAACATCTTCTGATGTCTGTTGCCTACCGAATACCGCATTCCATATACAAATTCTGCCCCAGCAACAGATTACCCAGCAACCACTTAACCATAGTATGTATGTATGCCTTTTTGGGTTGAGAGTAACTGTGTCCATTAAACATTTCTTGGTATACAGACACCGAGAAAAATCAGGATCTCTGGTTTACTCCTGATGCTGGCTTGGGGTTAGTTTGCTTCTAAATATACTATTTTGTTTATTGGCTTTCTTGATTCTTCCATCTTGAAAGGTTTAATGAATGCTCTTATTATAGTCTTTCCCAACCCGGTTTTCTCCTGAGATTTTTGAGTTTGAACTTCTAAACGTTCTTAGCTGGCATTGCCATGTTAGCTAAGAATGAAGAAGGCTGAAACACAACCCGTTTGGAAGATACCAAGTTGTGGAAAACCCACCATAAGAGCTAAGATTACAATTGTAGTGGATTCCTGCAGTGAGCCGAGAGTTGGAGGAGATCAGTGCTTCCCAAACCTTAGCCAAAATTGGCTGAGCTGATTTTTCTTTGAGTAGCACTACACAAACCCATGTCCCATCATTACATCTAAATTGACGTAAAGATTGCCATGTGTATGAAAATATGTTCTCAAATCTCCCCATTAAGGCAAAAATCAATGAAATTTATTTATTGATTTGATTTGATTTGATTTGTCAATCGCTTACAAAATAATAGGTATAATTATAAACATGAGTAAGAATACAGAAAATAGGTAGGATTAAATGGGGACAATAGAACAGGGACGGGAGGCATGATGGTGCACTTATGCACGCCTCTTACAAACCTCTTAGGAATGAAATTACCAATGATAATTTGCTGATATGACATAAAGATCACGCAATGATATTGTATGTAGAATACTGGTAGTCCTAAAGTTACAACCATTCTTTCAATGACCGTTGAAGTTCCAACAGTGCAGGAGGAAGAGACTTAGCAACCGGACAAATTCAATAAAAAAATTCATAATCAGCAGTTTTGATTAATGAAAGAAAAGGTTTGGGAAGCATTGGATTAAATCAGGGGTGTCAAACTGGATTTCTTCGACAGGCGGATCAGCACAGATGCCTCCTACAGCAACCTTCCAACCAAAATGGGAGGTGCATGCACCCTCTTACACCTCGTTTTCACCCGCCATGGTGAAAAGTCTGGCAGTTATTTCCAGGCCGATTTTTGGCTATTTCAGCCCGCTTTTAGGTTGTTTCTCATGCCCATTTTTGGGCCATTTTCAGCCCATTTCCTGTCCCCAAACTGGGCTCTTGCTTGATGTCAAAGCTGAGATAAGTCACCAGACACAAGGTGTGATACAAAATTATATTTTTATTTTGGTACCATGACATAAGGAGCCTGACTCAAAAGTTAACCAAGAGCCTCAACTAGAATCTTACAGCAATTTTTATAGTCAAGGGGGGATTGCATACAACCTTTGCCCTTCCCCTAATAATGCATGCATAACAGATAATATTGATTTGGTTATTTGGATCACTTGTGATACCCACGTCACGGGGATCTTGCAAAATGTCCTAGTTTCATGTGCCATCTATGTGGTTTTGGGGTTTTTCCCCCCACCCTCCGTGACCGGAAGGAACCAGGCTGCTAAAGGCACAGAAATGAAGACAAGGGAAAATGTTTTATCAGAATTCATATTCCTCATTTTCATGTCCATTCCATCCATAACTAGGTCCTATCTCCACATATGACCCTTCTTCTGATCTCCAGGACCTCCTCTGTACATACATTCCATCATCTGATCCAGAGGTGGCCTTCAGCAGGTTCTGACCAGTTCTGGAGAACCAGTGGTGGAAATTTTGTGTAGTTCAGAGAACTGGCAAATGCCACCTCTGACTGGAGATTTTACAGTATCCTTTCCCTGCCACGCACTCCAAGCCATGCCTACAGAACCGGTAGCAAAAATAATTTGAATCCCACCGCTGGGCCCCGAGTTTGACACCCCTGGATTAAATGATCAAGATTCCTTCCAGTTTTTACATTGCATGATTCTATAAATATGTTTTTTTTTTCTTGCTGTTAGGATACAGAATACGGGGTCATATTTTGTGTCATATAATTTGGAGATTTTATATGTGGTGCAGTACATAGGAATCATTAGGGGAGGGAGAGAGTTCATCATCTTAAGAGCTGTTCCTGTTGCTCTGAAATTACACCTCAAGGTAGTAATTATCAGAAGTTAATAACAATAATTAATAAGAAGCAGCAGGAAAGAGAACCATGTGTTATGTTGCTCTCATAAGGACCATGCTGAAGTAGGAACAGGAAAAATTATGCAGGTTTTGAGATGCTTTGGAAGTGCCAGTAGATGAGGTCAAATATAAAACATAGATAAAATTCTTGGAGCTCTGTTACTGAACTTGAGGTCCAAAAAAGAATGAGAAATAAAGTGTGTGTTCTTCCAAAGCTATATTACAGCACACAGCCACCAGAATCAAGGATATGTGACGTATTCTGGACGAATCCTTGCAAAGTGCAATTATGTACGGCTCCACTTACAACAGTTCATGTTGTAAATGCAGCAATCGTTAAGTGTGAAAAATAGTCATAAGTCACTTTTTTCAGTGCCTTTGTAACTTCAAGTGATCACTAAATGAACTGTTGTATGTGGAGGATTACCCGTAATTGAGTCTTCCCAATGGAGGCCTCCTTCTGCTTGCCCTTCTTCATCTGGACTGCCCCCTCCCCCTTCCGTAGGACCATTAAAAGCGCTAGTCCTTGAGATACCATTTAGAGCAGTGGTTCCCAACATTTTCCTCACCAGGCCCCCCCCATACCTTTTATGGCCACGGAGATTCTCACACACACACACACACACACACACACACACCCCGCAAGACTCAATTTAAGATTTAAATCATAGCATTTCTTCAAGGCTTATTTTAGAGGATTCTGAGATCTGGATTGTCACTGGTGGATACTACTGTCTTTGTTTCTGTGCTATGTAGCAGAGTAGGGTGTGTGTGTGTGTGTGTGTGTGTGTGTTTATCTGTTATCTGTTAAGTATTCATTTTGCCTTGTTCTCTCCCCTATGGACCCACATCTTATCCCCCTGGCTTCACATTGAACAGGAAATAATATATATTAGGCAATCTGCTGAGCAAATCAAACTAACGCTAAATGAATCTCTTATACTGTGGCGGGAACTTGTTTTCTTTCATTGGCACCGAAGGGGTGTAAAAACGAACTGCGGGAGTTTTTGTAAAAGAACCTCCTGTTGTTCCAGCGAGAGGAAATTTATGTGAAAAACATGTTTACCTTACCTTTCTGTGTTAGGGAAATCTTTTTAAAGGTTCGGTTAGGAATTTATTTCAGCAAAAAAAACGACTTCTGGTAGTATTGATGCCCTGCTGTCTTCCTACACAGCATTAAAAGAGAAATGAACAGGGAATTAAATCGGCTGCATTCTGAGCGGCTGCAATTATGGCCTGCCTTAAATAATAGCAAAAAAGGTTCTTCATAAAATTCAAGTGCAGGAGGTGGCTGCAGCACTCCTGGCTGCGATTGTCCAGTGAAAAAGAACGGCACCGCAGATTTAAAAGGTGAATAAAAGGAATTGCAGTGTCCCATTCTTCTTTATAATAATATTGTGCTTAGCTGGAGAGAGGGGAAGAAATCGTTTCTCATTTAGTTTCTTGTAATTTCCTTTAGCATGACCACCTGAGGTTTTTCGAGGCTGACTAGATAGAATACAGATAGTCCTCAGCTTACAACTATGATGGCGCAGTGGTTAGAATGCAGTATTGCAGGCTAATTCTGCTGATTGCTGACTGCCAGCAGTTCGGCAGTTCAATTCTCATCGGCTCGTGGTTGACTCAGCCTTCCATCTGCGGTTGGTAAAATGAGGACCCAGATTGTTGGCAATAGGCTGATTCGGTAAACCGCTTAGAGAGAGCTGTGAAGTATAGTGAAGCGGTATATAAGTCTAAGTCATTTAGTAACTTCAACGCTACAATGGCCCTGAAAAATGTGACTGGCCCTCACACTTATGACTGTTGCAGCATCCCCATGGGCACATAATCAATAATAACAATAACAAGAGGAGGAGAAGGAGAAGAAGAAGGAGAAGGAGAAGGAGAAGAAGAAGAACCAATGCGTACTTATGACAGTTGCAATATCCTGGTTTACATGATGGCTATTTACAATCTTTTCAGCTGGCAAAGTCAATAGAGGAAGCTTGGACTTGCTTAATAAATGTATAATCCAGTCTCCCCTTAAAACCTCCATTATTGGAGCATTCACAACTTCTGAAGACAAATCATTCCATTGATCAATTGTTCTCATTGACAGGAAATTTCACCATAGTTCTAGGTTGGATCTCTCTTTGATAAGCTTCCATGTGTTACTTTTTGTTGTTCCTTCAGTTGCTTTGCAGAATAGTTAATCTCCTTCTCCTTCTGACATCTCCCTCAGATATTGAAAGATTGCCTTCATGTCACCTCTAATCCTTTTTTTTTTTTTGCATAAGATTGGACATTTCCCAATCAAAGGAAAAGAAGCAAACCTAAAAACTGAGAATAAATTTCCTGACAGTTAGAAACAAATAACCAGTGCGAAACAAACTTGGCTCCAGAAGTTGTGAATTCTCCCACACTTGGAAGTTTTTAAGAAAGAGATTGGAAAAACCATTTTCTCTGAAAGTTGGTTGGGTTCCTGCCGGGCAGGTGGTTGGACTAGAACAGTGGTTGGCCACCAGTGGGCCGGCGGACCACTGGTGGTCTGCAGAGAAATGTCACTCCAAGCACCTCCAGCAGTAATTAATCCAGGTTGCGCGAGAACACAAGCTGCGCTGCCCACATGGCCCATGGAACACAAAGGCTTACACCACTTGCATTGCGAGAACAACCACGAGGTAGTGAGGGGAGAGGGAGAAAGCAGAGGGGGGACATACCCCACTCACCACGCCCCTGGCCTGACCTGGCCACAGGGCTGCTTCTTTCGACTTCTTTCTTCTGCTGCTTTTGGCTGCACGCAAAGGAAAGGCAGCAAAAGTCTTCTTTCTCTCCCCGCAAACTCTGCCCAGAAATGAGTCTTGGGACCTGCAAGGTATCCTGCTCCAAGAGGACTGCACTGGTGCGACAAGTCTCACAAAGTCTCATTTCTGGCTAGAGTTTGGGGAGAGAAAAGAAAGAGACTTTTGCTGCTTTCCTTGCATGGAGCCAAAAATTCTTCTCTTCTCCCCCCCCCCCCCCGCCCAAGAACAGAGCTGGAGACGGTATCCTGCGATCTCAAATAAAGAATGATTGATCGGTAGGAAACTGGGGTGGGGAATTTTCCTGCAGACTTTTTTGGGTATTTCCCCAGGGTCTCTGGTCCATGGGCTTTAAAATTATGAGTTTGATGGTCCCTGAGGTCCAAGGTTGGCGACCCCTGGACGAGAAGACCTCCAAGGTCCTTTCCAACTCTGTTGTTCTATTCTATTGTACTTCCTGTAACCATTCATTGTACGGATTAGCCTCCAATCCCCTGATCATCTTTGTTGCTCTTCTCTGTACTCTTTCTAGCATCTCAACAACTTTTTTGTATCTACCAGTGCAGTATATGAAGCAGTGCTAACCCTTCACATGATCTTTGAATACCTTGGAGCATCTTGCTTTAAGAGGAGAAAAAGGCACACTGTATTGACATTTTTGGTAATAGATATAGTATTGGCCACAATGGCAATGGAATTGCTTCTGAAGGCCATCTTCTGGGAGAATACTAGGCTTCCTTGCATAGTTAATTGGTTGGCTGCTGTAAGAACAGAATGTATGATTAGGTGAGCCAGGGATGCAATCTTATGTGCTTATGACAGTCCTGATCATGTGTTGAGCCTTTGACATTTGCTCAAACCATCCAGCTTACTCTACAGTATTTCTGCTCAATAACTTTAAATCCCTATGGATAAAAAACCTAGAAGTTAAACTCTAATTATTTGGCCTTTTCTCAGACCTTTTCATTTCTTTGGGCTTTGAAGATGCTGAAGGTAATATTAATCAATGGTTCAAGATGTAGACCCTCTATAGATATGAATCTACCCTTCGTGGAAGGACCAAGAATAATTTCATTCTAGTCTTCTCTTTCTGTTGTGTTCTACTGCTGAAGCACTGCTGAGCTTTTTTGGGTCCAGGTCAATATTTTGCCCTTGGCACTGCTCTTGGGCAGACCCCAAATCACTCTGAAGTCACAATTTCTTTCCTCTTGCAAGTTAGGAGAGAAGGAAACAGTAAACCATCTTCATCAGTTCCTCTATAACAAGGGTCTTCAAACTTGGCAAGTTTAAGACCTGTGGACTTCAACTCCCAGAATCCTGAGCTAACATACTGGAGGAGGAATTCTGGGAGTTGAAGTCCAAAAATCTTAAAACTTGCCAAGTTTGAAGGCCCCTGCTCTGTAAGAATGTTCATGTTTTCCAGGTCACGTCAGTACTTTTAGAATATTCCAGTTAGGGATATTGAACTTTGTCGGAGACCCCTCTTATCAGATCAGCATACGAACATTTGGAGGAAAGGGGGCTCAATCTGTACCACTGTCTAATCAGAAGACTAACTAGCAGACACTTAAAATTGGATGTATATCGCTGAGATCAGAATGGGACAACTTGCCATAGACAATTGGCCACAGCCAACTCGCTGCGGGATAATTCTACAAATACAAAAGTTAAATTAATTTTGATAGAACAGAGGCCAATAATAATAAAATAAAGTCAGTCCAGAAATACAAAAGTTACAGTAATTTCAACAAAACTGTGCTCACCAATAGTAAAAGTAACTAGATGAAATGATTAATAGAGCACTGATTTGTCCCACAATGAATTATCCTATGGTGAGTTCGTCGCAGCAAGTTGTTATATATGCATGTTGGTGATTAGCAAGTTTTTTTCTGTTAAATAGCTGTCATGAGTCCTCGACTTAACAAGTTTAATGACTGTGTCACCATCTTCTCTGAGTCTTCCCACTGCCCGGTAGACCAGGGAAGTGCCTGGGGCTCAGGACCGCGGATAATGGATCTGGATGGAGCAGAAAGTTTCCTTTCAGTTTAGGACAGGGGTCTTCAACCTTGGCAACTTGTGGACTTCAACTCCCAGAATTCCTGGCTGAGGAATTCTGGGAGTTGAAGTCCACAAGTCTTCAAGTTGCCAAGGTTGGAGACCCCTGGTTTAGGAGAGTTGTTTTAATGTCAGGGTTCCAATAAATAAATAAATCCAGAACAATGCAAGACTCCAAGGCATGTAGATTCCTCAAAGAATATTTTTATTTGGAATTATCATTTTGGCACATATCTGGTGAAAACCGACTCTTGAGGTCTCCCACCTTAGGTTCTCACCTAATTAAAAGTAAGAGTTTTCCCATTTTCTCAAAACAATTAGTCACATGATCCAATGAGAAAAGGCTGGCAGCTGGATGGCATCACTCTGCCTCCTTCTGAGCAAATGTGAGAATGTTCCCAGGAGAAAATATATTATTTTTGCTATATGATCCCCTCCATCTCAATTCTCCCCCCCCCCCTTC
>BHFT01002340.1:20021-51387 GCA_004320025.1 Laticauda laticaudata
TCCCCCCCCCCCCCAATTCCTCAGCTCCAGTTTGGCAACACCAAAGCGGTCAAAAATGGTTTCAGTCAGGTCAGCTTCAGGGTTGACAGACTGAAGTTAGAATGGCACTTATGACCTATCCTCACACTTACAATTGTTGCTGCATCCCCACTATCACATATGTTCAAATTTTGGTGCTTGGCAACTGGCTTGTATTTACAAGGGTTGCAGCATCCTGTGGTCACGTGATCATCATTTGTGACCATCTCAGCCAACTCTTAACAAGCCAAGTCCAAAAGGCAGGAAACAAAATGAACAAAATGGGCTGAAACCAAGCAAAATGGGTGAAAGTTTGATCCTGATTGTGGTTGTAAGTCGAGGACCACCTGTATTGCTCCCAATTTATGTCAATTGCCTAGTGATGTCATTGTGCCCATGATACAAACGATGCGGGTGGTATGAATGATGCAGATGATGTAATTTTTGCCTCATTTGCGTTGGTGTGATGAGATATTCTTGAGTCAAATCAACTTTGGGGAATAAGGAGTTCTTCCTTCTCCCCAATTAATCGGTAAAAATAAGTTATCCCTCTACTTGATCTGACTCTTGCATCCTCATCTTGAGTCCTCATAAATGCCCTTTTAACAGAGAAATCTTTTTTGCATGTTTCAACTCTTTATTTCTGTCTGTCTGTCTGTCATCTATCTACTTTCAATGAATAGTTCCTGCTGCCTAAAGAAAGTTCAAAACATTCTCAAAGATCCATCTCATCCTGGGCACACTTTTTTTGAACTATTATCATCTGGCAGATGGTACAGAATAATTAAAACTAGGACAAAAAGGCTGAGAAACAGCTTCTATCCCACGGCAGTAGCTCTACTGTATAGTACAGTGCTGGTGCGATGTTGGGGGGGTTTCAATTCAATGGGTACAGTGTGAGGATGTATGTTTGTGTTTATTTTCATGATCATGAAGTGCACTGAAGATGGTGTTTGATTTCATTGCACGAGATGCAATGACAATAAAGTAAACTAAACTAATATATAATCTCTTATATATTACAAGAGGCCACACTTGGAATACTGCATCCAGTTTTAGTCGCCATGATGTAACAAAGATGCTGAGACTCTAGAAAGAGTGCAGAGAAGAGCAACAAAGATGATTAGGGGACTGGAGGCTAAAATATATGAAGAACAGGTGCAGGAACAGGATATGTCTAGTCTAATGAAAAGAAGGACTAGGGGAGACAGGATATTTGTGTTCCAATATCTTAGGGGCTGCCACAAAGAAGAGGCAGTCAAGCCATTTTCCAAAGTACCTGAGGGTAGGACAAGACGCAATGGGGTGGAAACTAATCCAGGAGAGAAGCAACCTAGAACTAAGGAGAAATTTCCTAGCAGTTAGAACAATTAATCAGTGGAGCAACTTGCCTCCAGAAGTTGTAAATGCTGCAACATTGGAAGATTTTTTTTTAGAAGAAATCAGATAACCATTTGTCTGAAGTGGTGTCGGGCTTCCTGCCTAAGCAGGGGGTTGGACTAGAAGACCTCCAAGGTCCCTTCCAACTCTGTTATTCTATTCTTTTGCTGGAATTTATCCCAACCTCTAAACCAAACTCTTGTTTCGTTCCTCTAATCACCTCTTTGGTGGAAGCCTTTCAATTCCGTCATTTTAAGAATTAATAATCCATTGCTAATATGGGATCCATCCTGCCAAATTCTGTGCCAAGTTCAGCCTTTTTCCCCCCCTGTGCCAGAATTTTAATGCCAACCGAGATTTGATTCAGAAACACTCAGAAGACCTTTGCATTGTGCTTCACTGTGCTTACTTTGGGGAGATGAGGTCAATAAATTCCTGGCGCAGATGTTACATTACATACTGTGAAAGTACTTGAATGCCCTTGGATGAAGCGAGTGAGCGTTATTACTGAAACATGAACTGTAAAGGTGTTCCTTCTCTCTCTCTATTGAGTGGTCATTTCCATAAATAAGCCCACTAACCATTTTTATGCAGTTTGCTGTGAAAAACTATTTTCTCTCTTTTCAGATGCGTTCTCCATTTTATATATTGAGTATTATCTATTATCTATAGTATTATAAAGCTTATTGTGTAGAAAGGGGATGAAGAAATAATATTTTGATTCATTTATTTGATAAACAAAATAATCTCACAAATGATATGCCAGTACAGCTCATCCTCAACTTACAGTGACCATTCAGAGTTACGACGCTGAAAAAAAGTGACTTATAACCGTTTTTCACACTTACGACCATTGCAGGATTCCCCCCCCCNACGACCATTGCAGGACCCCCCCCCCCCCGGTCAAAATTTGGATGCTTGGCATTGGTTCGTATTTATGACGGCTGACGTATCCCAGGGTCACATGATCCCCTTTTGCCACCTTCTGACAAGTAAAGTCAATGGGGGAAGCCACATTTAATTAACAACTGTGCTGTAACTTAAGAACTGCAGTGATCCACTTAACAACTGTGGCAAGAAAGGTCGTAAAGTGGAGCAAAACTCCACTCCATGGAAGTGGAAGGGTTCATTAAATCTAACCCCTCGCTCAGTGCAGAAATCCAGATTAAAGCATCCGTGAGAGAGATCACTGTCTGGCCTTTGCTCGAATCCATCCAGGGAAGAGAACCCCCATCATTTTTCTAAATAATTGGTTCTGTAGTCAACCTCCTCGTAATATTAGAAAGGTTTTCCCTTTTTCATAACGTTTGGTTGGAATCTGCCTTCCCATAACTTAAACCCATTATTCTGTGTCCTGCAATCTGGGAGAAGACAAGGCAGGTCTCGACCTGCCTCGACGATAAAACCTTTCAAGTATTTGAAAAGTATTCCTGAGTCTTCTCGAAGCTGAAAATTCTGAATTTCTTCCATCTCCCTTCATAACGCTTGTCATCCTTCTCCAAAGCGCTCTCTTCCTGATTCTTTTGAGGTTTCTTTTAAAATTGGCCTGTAAATAGACAAACTGGCCTGTGAGATACTGCCAAGTATAATGGTACACAATAAATAAGATAATACATATGTGTGTGTGTGTGTGTGTTTAAACCAGTATTTTTAAGAAGTTTTCTGTGAGCCGTTCTGCCTGTCCCTCAAGGAACTGGTGGAAAGTTGTAATTGTGAAACACATAGAGGCTACCTCATTATGGATGCTTTTCTCTTTTTGGTTTTTTTTTTTTTTAATGTTTAGGGATTGGATTTTTTTTGTCTTGCTTTTGTATTTCTTTTTCGGCATCACAAGAACGACTTAGAAAGACGCAAAGTGAACAGTAGAGGTGCTTCAGGGCCGTATGACACCTATTTTTCTACACAGAAGTTAAATATTGCATAGAAAGTTGGCAATCTATTGTATGCAATGTGTGTCATTTATCATTGCTTATTCTCCAATGTTATGAGGGAACATACTGGTTGGAAACATGCAGAAGAGGCCTTCCGTGGATAGACAATGGCGAGGAGGTAGAGGAAGGAGGAGGAAGAGAGGTGGTATTCGGAAGGTTCTGACCAGTTCCGGAGAACACGGTAGCGGAAATTTGGAGTAATTTGGAGAACTGGTGGTAACCTTCTCCCAGGAGTGGGGAGGGAATGGAGATTTTGCAGTATCTTTCCCCTCCACATGCCCACAGAACCGGTAGTAAATTTTTTTGAATCTCACCACAGAGGAGGTGGATTCTTTTTGGCTGAGTAGATCATGATTCCTGATTACTGTATGGAGAAGGCCCTGCAAGTTTCCTGGCAACATTTTTTTATAAGTGGTTTGCCATTTCCATCTCTTCCTAGGACTGAGAAAGACTTAAGGTCATCCAGCGGATTTAAGGTCATCCAGCACTTGCAATAGCACTTAGACTTACATACCGCTTTACAGTGCTTTGCAGCCTTCTCTAAGCAGTTTACAGAGTCAGCATGTTGCCCCCAGCGATCTGGGTCCTCATTTTACCGACCTTGGAAGGATGGAAGGTTGAGTCAACCTTGAGCCTGGTGAGATTTGAACTGCCAAACTGCAGGTAGCCGGCAGGCAGCAGAAGTAGCCTGCAGTACCGCACTCTAACCACTGCGCCACTGTGGCTCACCTAGCTGCTTTCGTGTAAGAAAAGAATCCAGCCTTCTCTGCAAATCTTGAAATTCCATCATTATAGGTAACCCTTGACTTGGGTCGTAATTGAACCTAGCAATTACTGTCGTAAGTCATGATGGTCCTATAAAGTGATTCATCACATGATCAAACCTGTTTTTGCAACATTCTGTGGTGTTAGTTGAGCAAACCATTGTAGCATTTTTTTTGCCCCTGGAAACTGGAAGTACACGCCAGTTTCCAAAGGAAAACGTGACCATTTTTCATACTTACGATCTTTGGAAGCATCCCCATGGTCCTGTGATCAAAATTCGAATGCTTGGCAATTGGCTCATATTTATGAAGGTTGCAGTATTCTGGGGTCATGTGATCCCCTTTTGCAAGCAAAGCCATTTACTTTACTTGAGCTAGATTTACTTTACTATGTTACTATCTCAACAGATGCAGTGATTCACTTGAACAACTGTGTCAAGAAAGGCCCAAAACAGTGGGGCAGAATTAACTTCACAAATGTCTTGTTTAACAACAGGAATTTTGGGCTCCATTGTCGTCATAAGTCAAGGATTTTTTCTCCCTCCTTTCACTTTAACATGCTCCCGGAGAAGGTATCTCAGACCTACAAAGCCATCTCTTGACATTGGGAAGTATTAAAATCTCATTGAATGTCCCTGTTTTTCCTACTTTTCTGTCATTCTATCAGGAGGCAGAGATGAAACTCATTTTTCTAAATGCAATTGGAAAGCATGGAAACTCTCAAACCTGCACTTACGTTAAAAGCAATGTTTTGCTAATAGCAGGTCAGTTTTGATTTAGGCCTGTAATTTGGCAAGGAAGAAAAATACCTATCTGCTGTCTCAAGGATAGTAATTTTTTGTGCTGTCCTAATTTCCTCAGAATTGCTTTACATATAACTAAAAGCTTTTTACTCTTGAAAATATGGATCTGGAGGTAGAAGAGAAATAATAATACTACCGCCTCCCCATTTGTCCAAAAGAAATGTATTTTTGGAAGCAAACAAAAGGGTGTGTTAAAGTTTCTTGCTTTTTTTCTCCTTTTTGCTGTTGGAAGTTAATTTTTTAATTTTAGCTGTGTGTTCCATGTTATAACTATATCACGACAAACTGAGGTTTGCAAATCAATCTTAATCCCTGATCTAAAACGGTCCATTGTTAGGGTTAGTTGTAGATGATCATCAACATTAGAATATTGCACCATGGTTAACGCACTTTCCAGCCTTGTATTTCAATTTAGCCTTGATTTTCATGGTTATGAAGGTGACAAATCCAGTCATTGTGGAACTATCACTTTTGCTATCATCACTTAATATCGTGGGTCAGCTGCTGTTCAGATCAATGTTCGAAACAAGATTTGTTTTATTAGATTCATAATAACCGAGATGTAGTTATTAAAAAAAAGAGAGAGTCCAGATAGATGTAAAGCAAATATTATGGAAGCCTAGGGGCAAAATGGTTAGGGTGGGGTTCAAAAATCTAAGCATAAATAGTTTTTTCAACACAATACTGCTGCACAATATGCCTCTATTGGAATTCTAGCCAGCTCCGGGTGGCATCAACTTTGAAACAGATTCTTGACATCCTGTATTCTATTATTATTCTCCTCTTTCCTATTATCTATCTCCTTATCTTCTTATGACCCTAACGTTGTTGCTTATATCTTACAATATATATTGTTTATTTAGTATCCAAGTATGATTTATGTTGATTGCTTATTTAGTATCCTGTGACTATCACTAAATGTTGTATCTTATGATTTATGATTTATGATGAATGCATAATGCATTTTTATGATGACTATGATCATGATTTATGACTAATTGTTTGCATGCACACTGAGAGCTTATTCACCAGAGACAAATTCTTTGTTTGTCCAATCACATTTGGCCAATAAAGAATTCTATACTATTAAGCTATCAATGGAAGTTGCTGGGCCAGCTTTCTAAACTAAAGTTATTTATTTTCTTTCAGCATGAATGTCTGTTTGTTGGTGGTATGAGCCAGTGTTTTGGACAAAGCAATGTTTTAGAAACAGAACTATAGAAAGAGAACCTCCAGCCAAAGGTAAGCATCTCAGCCCTGGGATAGTTTATGAGATTTGATCATAGTTTTGGAAAAAAGGGAAAGATTTTCCTGTCATGTCATGTCCGATTCTAGGACACGATGCTCATCTCCATTTCTTGTATGAGGGACCCAGAATCGTCCAAAGACAATTTCCATGTTCATGTGGCCAGCGAGTCTCCATGCTAAAGGTACACGGAACTCTGTTACCTTCCCACCAAAATGGTACCTATTAATCTACTCGCATTTGCATGCTTTCAAACTACTAATTGGGCAGGAGCTGAAGCATGTAACAGGAGCTCACTCTGCTCTGTCGTATGGAACTCGGTACTCGAACCTGGCTGTCAGCTCTCCAGCTGACAAACTCAGCATCTTGAACCGCTGAGCCATTGTGCAGAATTATGGTTCTGCATAATTTGATAATTTCAGCAGTATGAGGCCCCTGAAATCAGTGCATTTGGAAATGTGCAAAAAGTTTGTCAGGCTTTGCTTCTTGACCGTGTGGTATGATACTGCAAACAGCCGTAAATATGAGCAAGTTGCTAAGCACCTAAATTGCAATCACAAGACCGCAGAAACTTGTATTTTCTCTTAATATCCTTAGTGAGATTGTGTCTGTTATAAAGTCAAGTTGATTAGGCTGCAAGCCACTCAGCTCTCATTTATAAGAAAACCAAGCTACCAGAAAAACAGAGACTTAAGCATCTGTTCAAAGGCTTTTCAGATAGATATGAATCTATTTATATATAGTAACTACAACAATTTAGCTTTCAGTTCAAATCTGTGTTGGAAGCATGATTAATAATGGTCTTTAACAATTGAAGGTTAAACAAAATAATGGGCACATATATTGTTTTTTTTAGTCTTTAATTTGCCACAAATAAATGCCACTGTAATTCTGTGAAGAATAACTGTAAAAATTATAGAGGAACTAGCCATTTGTCTAAAACTCTGTGGAGACTTTAGATAGGGTCAAAGTTGAATGGAATTTGGTCATTTGTTGTTCATAGTTTCAGTTGCTACTTAACTCCAGAGTTGGCAGTCACTGGATTTAGTTAAGTTTAAATGAGATCCAAAGAATGGTCTCCAAAAGCCTATTTTGAAAAGCCAAAAAGTAAATCAGAAAAGTTGTGACACGTTGTGTTTGTTCATTATTTGCTTTTCTTAAATCCTCTGTGGCTGACCGTCTCTTCTAGGAGCCTCCAAATGAAAGAAAGTCAAAATTTAAACCACAGCAGCTTCTGATTCTGTCAGCCCATTGCTTTTAGAGTGAAGTATTTTGTGCTTCCAATATTTCATTTCAGTTCGTAATTTAAGGCCTCATTCATCATGCATCTGCTGGCAAGTTATGTTTCACTGACTTTTATGAGGCTTAGTTTAAGTAAGCAAAACCATGGCTTGAATCTATCAGAAATTATTTCAGGCTGAGGTATTTATTTGCAGGCCCTCCAAGTCAGGGAATGAGGAATCTTTAGGTTGCTGAAGTGATGAAAAGGGAAGGAGAAATGAAGGTAGCTTTCTAAAGAGCCAAACATATTCAGTTTATCTATTGATTATATTTATATGCTACCCCTCTCACCCGGAAAATAAACTCAGAGCGGCTTACAATTAAAATTTCTTTGCTGATTTCAGCACAGGAAAGTTGTATTTCGTACACAGTCTGTTTTGGGACACTCGGGTGCAAGTAATCCTGTGGTGGGATTCAAAAAATTTTCCTACCAGTTCTGTGGGCATGGTTTGGTGGGCATGGTATGGTTTGGTGGGTGTGGCAGGGGAAGGAGACTGCAAAATCTCCATTCCCTCCCCCACCCCACTAACCTGCTTTCCAGCTCCGTTCTCCTGTGCAGAGCAACCAAAGAAGATACAGCCAATCATCTGGGACTCAGGAGGCAGAGAATAGATGCGGGCAGGGCCAGTCAGAGGTGGTATTTGCCGGTTCTCCGAACTAAAAATTCCACTACTAGTTCTCCAGAGCTGGTCAGAACCTGCTGAATTCCACCTCTGAAGTAATCCTCAACTATGTTTAGCAAATATTCAAAGTTACAAGAGCATTGAAAGAAGTGACTTATGGCCAATGCTTGCACTTGCATCCTTATGGTCACACGATCAAAATTTGGGCGCTTAGCAACAGCATGTATTTGTGACGGTTGCAATCTCCTGGGGACATGGGATTCCCTTTTGCGACCTTCTGACAAGCAAAGTCAATGGGGAAGCCAGATTCACTTAACAACCATGTTACTAACAACTGCAGTGATTCACTGAACAGCTGTGGACAGAGAGGTCGTAAAATGGGGTAAAATTCACCGAATAACAGCAACAAAAAATTTGGGCTCAGTTGTGGTTGTAAGTTGAGGATTACCTGTACTGCAATTACGGTGGAGATATCAAGAGAGGTATTAGATTTATAATTAATAGACCCAGGTCTGTTGATGTGTCTCAAAACCTTTTTAGAAGTTCTCTCTAAAGAAAAAATAATAATGCAACAGAAAAATAAAATAGTGTGTAATATGAACTATATTTAATTGAGCTATGGTGGCACAATGATGAGAATGCAGTATTGTAGGCCAATTCTGCTGATTGCCAGAGGTTCAGTCCTTACCAGCTCAAGGTTGACTCCATCCTTCCGAGGTGGGTAAAATGAGGACCCAGATTGTTGGGGGCAAGAGGCTGACTTTATAAACTGCTTAGAAAGCCATTTGGTAATTGCAGCCCTGGCAATGGCAGTCAAAGGCCTGTAATTGCTGAACTGGGTACAACACAGATTTGTGCCATCGTGGACAATCATTGACTGCGGAAAAAGTCAATTCCATATAATTTTCATGTTATATGGTTTTATCGTTCATTATGATTGTGACAGTGATGGCCATTAAAAGGAATCCTGTCAGTTCCACATCTTCAACTTAGCTTTTTTTAACCAACATAAGAGCCTCAAATGACTGTTTTGATCAGTTTTCCAGCTTCTCAGGCCAAAGCCAGCTGGACAACAAATAAGTGTGTGTGTTTGTGTGTGTGTGCATGTGTGTAGACAGACAGACAGATGGATAAATGATAGATAGATAAATAGATAGGTGATAGATGGATAGATAGATAGATGATAGATGGATAGATAGATGATAGATAGATAGATAGATAAATAGATAGATAGATAGTCAGACAGACAGATAGATAATTTTCATATTACATTATGTTCTTTTATCATTCATTATGATTCTGACAATGATATATAGGTTTTACATTTTATGGTCAAAGCATGGCCTGAGGAGTAAAGCTATTGGTTTATATTGTGACTACAGGTATACCTTCTCATAAGTTGTTGCGGTTTAGGTCATTATGTGAAGGTCATTATGTGAATTTCACTACTTTTTTTTTTTGCAGAAATCATTAAGCTAATCCATTTTTCCCCCTGTGGGTGGGTGTTTTTTTTTTTTTTGCCAGACATGGAAATAAATGGTGGAAACTGGCAAAAAAGTCACAAATTGTGGTCACGTGACCATAGGATGCTTCAAAAGTACATAAAAGTGAACTAGTTACCAAGCACCCAAAATGTGACTATGGTATGTAAATATGTGACTGTCATCCCTTTGAAAACTGGTCATAAGTAGCTCTGGGAAGGTGTATTGTAATTTCAAATGGTTGCCGCCGATCTTAAGTCGACGAACTACCTGTACAGCACAGCAGAAAATATTCATGATACCTGAAATATACACCCATAATCTCAGGGACTAGGAGATTTTACTTTAATAATATTGTATCTTCTCCACTCCATATATCACACACAATCTGGAACTTAAAATCCAGGCACATCAGTTAAACATACCAACTTGGATAAGTCTAGATAAAGGTGACTGTGTAGAAATGAGGACAGGTTTTGTGTGTCTTTATTGATTTATTTTACTTCTCTCTTTGGATAAATAACATTTTGCCATCTCAGAGATTTCAATGTTCTTACTAAATAAATATTTCACAAAACCCCGGGGGCTGTGTTTACTGAAATCTGATGGAGATTCGGGCTGTTGTCCCACTACTATCACCATTAAAAAGAAATAAATTGATTATATTTTAATGAATGGATTATCATGGGATGTGATTGGCTATTCACAGAAAGGCATAGCCACCTCATGAAAAAGGTTTAAAAAATTGGCAACGTTTGGAAAAGCTTTAGGGCTCTGGGCTGGCACCGGGCCGTGACATGCCAGCAACTGGGCTGCACAAACAAGCAAAGCCCCATCCACAGTATGCAGGCAACATGCAAACCACAATCCCTCTGGTCTGTGGAAAAATCTTTCTCCACGGAACCGATCCCTGGTGCCCAAAAGCAGTTGGGGCCCCCTGTTTTAGGGGGGTCAACTCCCAGCTGCATAGGATGTATTTAACTACCCCCTTCTTCATCGACACTCGGAGTCTCCAAAGTTAGCCACTTTAAGACTTGCGGACTTCAACTCCCAGAATTCCTCAGTCAGATCTGCTGGCTGGGGAATTCTGGGAGTTGTAGTCCATAAGTCTTAAAAGTTGCCACGTTTGGAGGCCTCTGACCAACATCGGACTATCATTTTTCTCTTCTCTGTCTTGCAGGTTTTTATACAGGAACCAGTCCGACAGGGAAAGAAACGAGGTCGACCAGAAGAAGCATTTCTTGGTTGCCCCTTTGACCCCTCTTTGATTAGATTTCCTTGACGAGAAGTCCAGGAAAGAAGGAGAATGAGACAGCTGAAGGGGAAACCCAAAAAAGAGACATCCAAAGACAAAAAGGAGAGAAAGCAAGCAATGCACGAAGCCCGTCAACAAGTCACAACTGTGGTGCTTCCCACGTTGGCTGTGGTGGTGCTTTTGATTGTGGTGTTCGTTTATGTGGCCACTCGCCCCAATACAACTGAATGACATGGGTTTTGAACTCTGCCCCTTGGGTGGGCGTGCCAAGGCCCAACAACTAATCAAAGTTCCCCCTTCGCCAAGAGATCCTTTTTTAATTGTCATGAATAATCCTTTTACAAAGGAACCCTCTTTCTCTGACTTGATTCACAGTCCAGAGTTGCTCTGGTGGAAGGTAACATAGAACATACTCAATTCCTGGGACACAAAGTGTGTTTTATTGTCTAGCATAATGTGCCTTTTTAGACCTCAACAGTCTCTTGCTCACTCCTAAAAGTAGATTCTGTTGCTTTTGGAAATTTGTATCAATCAGCTTTGAGTTTGTCAGCAGCATTGCTCCTGTCAAGGTCCTGTATGTTGGCTTCACAGCTGCCAAAGAAGTGGATTTTTTTCCCCTTCTGTTGTAATTATATAATGGCATTTGAAAATCTTTGATTAAAAAGAAGTATTTATTTTTGGAATAAAGAAAACATGTCTTACATAAAAGGCTTTCCTCCTGATTTACTCTTGAAACCATTTCTGTTGTGGAAAACGGCAGAGAGTAGATAATGTTTTCCTCAGAATTAAGCCAAAATGTAAACAGAATAGTTCCTTTCTCCATCTGAGGCTTTACCAATGAATTATTTCAGATAACTCTTTTTAAGTTCATGTCAGATATGCTTGTTCTAACAAAATAGTAGGGATTTCACACAGCATTAATGTTGATTTTTAAAAGTGTCTAAACTTTTTTTCAAAAAAAAGTCCTGAGTCCAGCATATTAAAACAACTGCTTATCATATGATGAAATGCAAACATGGAATGCAAGCAGTGTGCAAAATCACCCTCTCTGCTCCGCAGAAATACCACTTTCCACAGAACCAATCCCTGGTGCCAAAAAGGTTGAGGAGCTGCTATAATTGGCTATATAGTGGGATCCAAATTTTGAGATACACTGCAATAATAAGGGAAGGTAACCCAGTTCTTTCATGTGCCTATAGTCAGAGGATGCCGAAAATAGGGTCTCCAAGCCCTTAAAGATATCCAAAAGGCAACCCCTAAAATTGGCTTGGTGCATTTTGGTGAAATTATGATATCTTAGGTTTTTTTAAAAAAGTAAAAAAGTGAAAATCGAAGCAGAAATGTAGTCCTTCACCTTTTCATTTAGACACAAGAATCAATAGGACCATTGAGTTCCTTCCATGATGAACCATATTTTATTGCATAAGCCCTATAGCTTGGTTCACAATGCTGTTAAGTATCCATAAAATTCACGGGCTGGTTGTAAACATCATACTAAGCCTTAGTGTGATATGTGCAATATGGCATACTGAACCTTAATGTGATTTTAGCTTCAGGCACTGTGATTTGTTGCCCTTTCCCCAAAAAAGTACCACATGATAAGAATTGCTTTCATTAGTACTGTTATGGTTGATAAACAATAAATAAACAGCGATAAAAGAAATGCAAAAAGAAAAAAGACGCTATCCACATTTACTGGTTAGAGATCAATGTAACACGCATTTACAGAATAACTGTTGGAAGGGACCTTTAGAGGTCTTCTAGTCCAACCCCCTACTCAGGCAAGAAACCCTACACATCATTTCAGACAAGTGGTTTAAAAACTTCCAGTGTTGGAGCATTCACAACTTCTGGAGGCAAGTTGTTCCACTGGTTAACTGTTCTAACCGTCAGGAAATTTCTCCTTAGTTCTAAGTTGCTTCTCTCCTTGATTAATTTCCATCCATTGTTTCTTGTCTGGCCTTCAGGTGCTTTGTACAATAGCTTGACCCTCTCCTCTGTGTGACAGCCCCTTAGATATTGGAACACTGCTTTCATGTCACCCCAAGTTAAAAAATAAAAATAAAATATTGAACAAAGAAGTCCTGACTTAGCCTAATAGGAACTAAAAACCAAAGCATTTCACTAGTAGAATTTTCAAGCTGTTTCTTTCTTAATATGGATGGTAGGAGAATGGAGTGATTTATTAGAATCATTTTAACAGAAAAATCTCGTTGCTCTTTTTTCCCCTACCTAATCATATGATCGAGCTACCAAGAGTGCTTATTACCTGATAAAGCCATTTTACATATATTTCTAACCACCTTTTCCCTTTGCACAAATCCATTTATAGCCAAGGTGTTATGGCTTGCAATGCAATCTTAGCATGAATCCTATTGTGGCTTCAAACATTTAAAGAGGCAATTTTTTTGTGATTTGATTATCTTTCAGTTCAAAATCTTCAAAGTGAAGATATGAGGAAATGGGCATTTTAGTTTTACATTACTGAACATCTCTAAATCCAGGTTTTTTTTAATTTCCTTCCTATGTATTCATTTGCAACTGTCTAAAGATTCCTGCATATATTACTCAGGTCCCACAGAATATTTGGCCTCAAAATGTAAATTTGGCTAATGGAGGTGCCATCCTCAAAGGTATATCAAACATTTGCAGAGATTATAAAGAGCAAAAAAGTGGAGAAAATGGTGCTTTCTTAAGAATTGGGAACAATACAAGGGTATTACAAGGAAGAACATCCCAATTCTCTCTCACATATTAGCATGATTTCTAAAGCTCCAAAAAAAAAGGTATGTGTGTTGCAAGGCATATTGTAGTTTTTTAAAGGAAAGATTGCAATATAATAATTATAGCAATAGTACAGGTAGTCCTCAACATATAACCACAACTGAGCCCAAAATTTCTGTTGCTAAGGGAAAAATTGTTAAGTGAATTGTGAACCATTTTACAATTTTTCTTGCCATGTTTATTAAGTGATTCGCTGCAGCTGTTAAGTTACCAACACAATTGTTAAGTGAACTTGGCTTCCCTGTGGAATTTGCTTGCTAGAGAGTCGCAAAAGGAGATTATAAATTATCCCTGGGACATTGCAACTGTCTTAAATATGCGTCAGCTGCCAAGCATCTGAATTTTGATCATGTGACCATGGGGATGCTACAAAGGTTGTAAGTATGAAAACTAGTCATAAGTCACTTTTTCCAGTGCCGTTGTAACTTTGAACAGTCATTAAACGAACTGTTGTACACCGAATACCCGTAGCAAGGAACAAAGGAAAACTGAAGTAAAACTGTAAGCGTAGTCAGGATCATGTGGACTTTCACTTAGTGGCCACTCTGCTTAACAACAGAATTGTTGGTCCAATCGTGGTTGGTAAACAAGGACTACCTATACCAGGGGTGTCAAATTTGATTTCATTGAGGGCGTTATCAGGGTTGTGTTTGACCTTGGGGGGCCAGGGGGACATGGCCAGCTCAACATCGCTGGTGTCAGGGGCGCCTGTGGCACCCCAAGCTCTCTGCCAGCGAAAACAGGCTCCCAAGCTCTGGTTCAGCTGCGACGGCCTCCTGCAACCTTCGGCCAGCGAAATCGGAGCTCGGAAGAGCTGCCCTTCCAAGTTCCTTTTCACTGGCAGAGGCACCACAGGCCGGTCCTTTGCTGTTTCCAGGGTGGCCCCACAGGCCAGATATAAGAACCACACAGGACGGATCCTGCCCATGGGCCAGAGGTGGTATTCAGCAGGTTCTGACCAGTTCTGGAGAACCGGTAGTGGAAATTTTGAGTAGTTTGGAGAACCGGCAAATACCACCTCTGACTGGCCCGGCCCCCATCTATTCTCTGCCTCCTAAGTCCCAGCTGATCAGCTGGGTCTTCTTTTGTTGCCCTGCACAGGAGAACGGAGCTGAAAAGCAGGTTAGTGGGGTGGGGAGGGAGTGGGGATTTTGCAATAACCTCTGTGGAGTGAGGTGGGAAAGGAGATTTTACAGTATCCTTCCCCCGCCACACTCACCAAGCTATGCCCACCATGCCACACCACGCCCTCCAAGCCATGCCCACAGAACCGGTAGTAAAAATGTTTGAATCCCACCAGTGCCATGGGCCTTGAGTTTGACATCCTTGACCTATACACTCAGGTAGAATATCCAACCTGTCGCCCACTCAGTAATCATTTGTTATTTCAAAGTGCCAGGAAAATATTTATGAAGAAAGGGAATTGAATTATAAAAGGATTCATAAGCAGGGTAGAGAGCTGTGAGACCAGACCTCAGAGAAATTTGCCTTGCTGGAAACTTACATGGGGCAGGATGAGAGGCATGGGAGAGACAGACAGCAGATGGTCCTTTTTTCACCTTCTTCCCAAGCCATTTCTCAAAAGTTAAAATTGGATGCAAACAGCATTTGGTGTCAGGAATACACTTGGCTTTTTTTGTGTGGGAGGGAGCATTTGCTAAGTGGTTGGGAGGAGGTGTAAAGAGAAGTTCAAATAAAATTTTATTTGATCCTCCATTTGTAGATGGGTTGAATTTCTTTTTCATTGTCAATCCCTGATCCATTTCTTAGAAAGTTTTATCCCAACTGTATTATTTTTTTATAAATAAATCAGGGTGGCAAATATATTTCTAATACTCCTTTCTCCTATTTTCCCAACAACAGTCCTGTGACATGGGTTGGATTGAGAAGGATGGACTGGTCCAGTCAACCCAGCTGGCTTTCATGCCTAAGGCAGAACTACAAATTATAGTCCCCAGGTGATTGGCCCAAAGTCACCAGCCAGCTTTCATGTCTAAGGACGGACTAGAATCCACAGTCACCCAGTTTGTAACCTGGTGTCTTCATCACTAGACCAAATTGGCTCCCTTAATAATACACATGAATATGGATTCATATATATATTATCCCTTCAACAAAGCAACAGCTTCAAAAAGTGGTTTTTTGAAGAAAAAAAAGAACACCAGTTGAGAAAAACCTGATATCTTGAATGTTCTTCTCATGGAGTAAACTCAGAGTAGTACATACTGTAGCTTAGAGATACTAATTCAGCAGGGGTAGACTTCAAAAATTTTAGCAATGGGTTCTCTGCCTGTTGCTGGGTGGGCATGGTCATGGTTGGCATGGCCTAGTCGGCCTCCTGCACCACAGTGGGGGGAGGCGTTTTTGCTCTCCCCGGACTCCGGAGGCTCTCTGGAAGCCAGAAACTGGTCCATTTCTGGCCTTCCCAAACTTCTGGGAGGCCCGTTTTTCAACCTCCCTGAGCTTCCACACTTACCTGCCTCCAAAATGGGCCATGTGGGGATTTCTGGTAGGGGTAAGGCAGGGTGGGGGGAGACCAGCCAGGAATGGGATTTGGGGTTTCTTCAGGGGTGGAATTCAAAATTTTTAACAACTGGTTATGTGGGCATGGCTTAGGTGGTGGGTGTGGCTTGGTGGTCATGTGACTGGGTGGACATGGCTTGGTGGTCATGTTATTGGCTGGGTGTGGCCAACTCAATATCACTCACATCGAGGCACACATCTCCTCACCTGGCCTCTCATGACTGTGGGGATGCTGCAACAGTCATAAATGTGAAAAAGGGTCATAAGTCACTTTTTTCAGTGCCATTGTAACTTTGAAAGGTCACTCCACATAAGCAAAGTACCAGCAAAGGAGGAAAAAAAAACTCCAGAGAATTCCTGAGACAGGAAGTCTAGTCCTGCCAAGAATTTAATAAGGGTTAATGGAGAGGCAGTTTCTGTAAGCAACACCAGAATGTTTCCTTCCTGCCTTCCTTACAGGATTAGGCCAGTAATTTCTTCTAACAACCAGTTCGCCGAACTGCTTAGAATGTTAACCGGTTCTAGCGAATAGGTGCGAACTGGTAGCATCCCACCTCTGGAGTTTTCCAAATTGTGCAGAATCTTTTTTTTATAAAAGGTTTTTCTTTATGATACAAACACAAACATGAACAAAAAATACATTAAAAATATTGAACATGGTACAGTCTTTCTAACATCCATCTTTCTCATTACTTTGCCTAAATCCAGTAATAATAATACCTATTTTCATTCCATATATATTGTCTATACATATAATCATTCCTTATTCTCTTGAATCTTCCTTTTCTCTAGCCAACCATATAACTTATCCCATTTTTATTATAGCCCGAATCATCCTTGTTTTTTTAATTCCTTTGTTTATCCATTTCTGTGCACATCATAATTTCCCTAATTATTTCAAATTTGTGCATATGCCAATCTTGCTGCAGTAATTATATGAATCATTAAATATGTGTTTTCCTTATCATATTTCCTCATATTAATCCCTAACAGAAAGAACTCTGGTCTTTATTCTATTTTCATCCCATATATTTCTTTTAGCCATTTCTGTATTTTTTTCCCAATATTTTTGGGCCTCTTTGCAACTGTGCAGAATCTTAGTTAGGGGCTCTCCCAAATCCCTGTGAATTCCCCCAGCAGCCCACACCTGTAATTCAGAGATGCCCATAGGGAAGAAACAGCATCTCCATCCTTATTTACATATGCCACATACATTAAAAAATGACAGGTCTTTAATCTGCCATTTTGACTTTTTTGACCCTACCCTTTGCAGACACCTCTGTTAAGCATGGGGCCTTAGGGTTGCTGGTAACCCTGAGGGAATATCCAGAACTTGTGAATAAATTGCAATGTTCAAGGTGATAGATGGGGAAAATGATTAAATTCATGATCCGAGTCTACTCTAATTACATTTAAATGATAGGAAATTAAATCATGTTCAATGCTAAGTCCATCCATTTCTTTTTGGGACTACGTTCTGCAGTGTAATGCTCAGAACCTGGGCCCAGTCCCCAAATGCCTTTTTATTTGATAGAGACTAATTCATCTTAAAAAAAAATCTCATTTTTCTCTCTCTCTCCAACACAAGCTGTTTTTGATCTGTTTTCAATCTGGCAATCTTTTCCATGCTTTACCTGCAAATATATATCCTCCTCTTGCAGAACAGCTCAGAGTTTGGATCACATCTGATTAAAAAGGAAACCATAATATTCTATGCAAAATCTTGATGTCAGTCAAAACTTGTTTTGGAGTTTTAAATTTCCTTGTCATCTACCTGCAAAATTAAGGCTACCAGGCAGATTAAAACTATAAAACAAATGTGATAGCTTTGGCAGATCAATCCAAGCTGAAAAATGACAAAACCAACCCTACAATCAAAGGAAAGAACTAAAAGGACAATTGTCCCAGGAAAGATATTTTCCTATATTAAAATGGCATTTGAAGCCATGTGTTAATTTCTGTTCCAACTGAAGAAGGAAAATTATATACAGGTAATCCTTGACTTGCAATAATTCACTCAGTGATCATTTAAGGTTACAACAGCACTGAAAAAAAAGTGACATGACCATTTTTACACATGACCATTGTAACAATGTCCCCCATGGTCACATGATTTACATTCAGAGGCTTGACAACTGACTTGTTTTTTGATGGTTGCAGTATTGTCCCGGGATCACGTGGTTGCCCTTTTGCAACCTTCTGACAAGGAAAGGCAATGGGCAAAACAGATTCACTTAACAACCATGTTACTCATTTTAACAATCACTGTGATTCACTTAACAAATTTGGCAAGAAAAGTTGTAAAATGGGGCAAAACTCACACCCAATTTCTCAATTAGTAACATACATTTTGAGTTCAGTTGTGGTCGTAAGTTGAGGACTACCTACAATTCATAAAGGTTGTAGACATGATGAACGGAATGGGATTTCCAAGGAAGAATTCTGCCTGGAGTTGAATAGAACAGAATAGAATGGAATGGAGCAGAGCAGAGCTGAACAGAACAGAACAGAACAGAACAGAACAGAACAGAACAGGAATAGAATGGATAGATAGAATAGAATAGAATCCAAAATCCCTAAATTTAACTTTTCCCTCCCTTAGCTACCTCCCATTGCTCACCCACCCCCACCGTGTGACCACTTAGGTCAGGGGTCTTCAGACTTGGCAGCTTTCAGACTTGTGGACTACAACTCCCAGAATTCCTCCTCCAGTCATGTTCGCTCAGGAATTCTGGGAGTTGAAATCCACAAATCTTAAATTTGCCAAGTTTGAAGATCCTTGACTAGATTCAGGCAAAATGTTTTCCTAATGATCAGTTTTAGCACAAGATTGTATGCAGCTTGTATGCCAAGTGACCTTGAAGCAGCATTTCAAAAAGATACAGCTTTTACTTTAGCTTTCCCCCTTGCCTTCCCCCCAGTTCATGGTAGTCTGCCACTGTAATTTAGCGAAGCACAAGCAAGCATAAGGTGGCAGCTAACAATGGCTACGTCATGATTAGATATGACCCCTTGGATGGGTCCTCGATCCTTCCATTCCTCATTTCATGCCAAAATTCAATACAGTGATTTGCAACTCACACTATCAGAATCTCTTGCAGGATGGTGTCTGAGCAACTGAATGGAGCTAGAAGAGTTGTTTACCGGCTGGATGCCCTTCCTGTCACCAATGCGGAGCACCACAGCACAAATGAGTTGATTTTCTTCCTGGCTTGCTTTGTTAAGGCCCAACTTTCATATTTCATATCTCACCATGAACACTTCCCATTTCGATTAAAATGGACATGCACGTATTCAATTTATGTATATTTAATTCTGGCTCCAGACACGAATATCTTCTGAATATCCGCATCTCCTTTTTTCCCTCGACAAACCTCCTTTTGAATGCAGATCCTGACATACTCTACAAAAACTTGGATCCTTTCTGGGTACCCAAACCAGGTTTAAATATTTGACTCACAGTTGTAAGGGTGGGTTGCTTCTGATCCTTTTGTCAGGATCGGATCCCAACTGGGCAAAATCACCCATGCATTCTGAATAAGGAAATGGGTAGCTGAACTCTGGCATAAAACTGCAAGGCAGAGGAATCTGCCCAATCAATTTTTCAGCTCAGCTCAATTGTTTTTAATATATTTATTCTCCCCCAGGCTGTGAATTAATGGCTGTTTTGGGGAATGGTGCACACAATCTTCCCCTTTCCCTCCAGTTTATTAACTCAGACAGATGTGCCCTAAGAAGCTGGCCATTACCACGAGTTAATACCGCAGCAGTACACATGGTTTTTTTTTTTAGGAAACTGAATTTAAAACAGGAACCTCCGATAATTACTTGCAAAAGATGCAGTGGAGTGAGAGCCCTTGGGCCCTGCAAGGTTCTTTCCAGAATTGTAATATAGAAGGACTTGAGAAACAACATTTCATTGTCAGAAAAGAACATGCGACAATAACATACTCAACTTCCACGCAAATCTTCTACTTTATTGTTTGGAATAACAAACCAAATTCACATTCATATCAGAAATAGAGAAGAGCCTGTCTGTAGAATGCACTACAGGTAGTTCTTGAATTGTGACTGTGATGGAGCCTGCCTAGTGGTGAGTTTCAAATAATTTAACAACCGGTCCACCCAAGGTCAGGTTGGTGTCGTGGGAGGCTTGGCCCATTCCCATCCTCCAGCTCCACCATACATGCAGAATGTGCCTCCCGCGATGGCCAACCTCATTCTGGGTGAACTGGTTGTTAAATCCCACCTCTCTGCTATCAAAGTGGACCCTGGGCGCTGTGCTGCAATGGAGAAACTGGAAACAGAGCAGCTGGCATGAGGGGAGGAGGAGGATCAGGGAGAAGAAAAAGGGAAAGCGGCTTTCTCCTTCCCTCGCACCGGCTGCTGCATTGCCTGTTTCTCCATTGCAGTGCCGCATAGTCAGGGGTGGGATTCTACTGGTTCTGTCCGGCTTTGTAGAACCGGTAGCTCTGAAGAGCAGAAGACACAGAACCGGTTCTATGTCTGCTGCTGTTTTGGCCCTCCCGCTCGCCTGCCCGGGCTCTTATCTGATCTTTATTTCCTGCTTTTTCAACTTCAGCTGCCTTGCGAGGCATAGCTGTGGTTGAAAAAGCAGGGAAAAAAAGTGCTTTTTCAAATGCTGCTTCCCTGCATGCAGCGCTGCTCAGCTGTCCAGGCAGCAAGCTCACGAAGATTTAGTGCAGAGAAGCAAATTGTAAATCACCGAACTGGTAGTTAATCCATTGGATCCCACCCCTGAGCACAGTGCCCACGATCCACTTTGATAGCGGGCAGGGGATTTAACAACCGGTTCATTTGAACTTGTGCAAACTGGCTAAATTCCACCATTGAGCCTCCCATTATGATTATAAGATGCAATGGTCATAAAAAGTGACTGACTCAATTTTACAATTTTTTTTTGCACTGGTTATTTTTTTGCACTGTACGAGCTGGAGACCTTATACCAGTGATGGCTAACCTTTTCAACACCCCAGTGCCCAAAGCACACGTGCATGTGTGCATCCCCAAAATACAATGCACGTGTGCATCCCTGCAGCAGAGACCCAAAGACCAGCTGGCTGGTGGGAGGCGTGTGTGTGTATGCACAGCAGGGTTGAGCTGGGGCAACGGCTCATGTGCCCAGAGAGAGGGTTCTGCATGCCACCTCTGACAGGCATGCCGTAGGTTCGCCATCACGGCCCTTTACCATTTCAGACAAACGATTGTCCAATCTCTTCTTAAAAGCCTCCAGTGTTGGAGCATCCATAACTTCTGGAGGGAAGCGGTTCAAGTGCTTAACTGTCCTCCCTGTCGGGAAATTTCTCCTTAGTTCTAAGATGCTTCTCTCCTTGATTAATTTCCATCCAGTTTCTTGTCCTGTCCTCTGGTGCTTTATGAAACGTGTTGAAGGGCACCATATACACCATAGTATGTGTGAGATGGATTTGTTCTCCTCCCCATTTGCACAAAGTATCTTCTATAGGAAAGCTGTAAATGCAGCATACAGGTTAAAATGAAAGCGACATGTTTGCCAGAGAACAGGTGCTTTATAAATAAGTAAGATTAATAAAATGTGGTCTATAATTAGTGCCACCTTGTACTTATCAAAGCCTGCCCCAACATGTGAGTCAGGAAGTGCTTTAGGCTACAACTGCTACCATTCCAATTTCTGAATCCCCTTCTGAATAATACAACATTCAGCCTGTATTTTGTGTAGTTACCTTCAGATGCCTATTGAAGTCACATCTAGGTTATGTCTTTTTTTGAAGGCTTGTTTCCTCGACTCTAAAAGTTATTTCCTGCAAGGACTCATTATTTTTATTGTTCGGATATTATTTTGGTCAAGTGTACATGCATCCCACAAACCATTTGAGTCTCTCTCTCTCTCTCTCTCTCTCTCTCTCTCTCTCTCTCTCTCTCTCTCTCGGAGGGAGGAAGAGACTAACTCTACAGAGGGCGTAAAATCTATCTGGGAGTTCTGGGCTGCTTCTTTTTTCTGGGCTTTGTCGCTTCACTAAGGGAAAGATGGAATACAATCATTTGGCACAGGCAGAAGAGAATAGGAGAGTTCCTTGGTGTTCTCTCAGCTTGCTTCTTTTCTTGAAGACGTTTCGTTACCCAAACTAGGTATCATCGTCAGTGATAAAAGGCTGTAGAGATTCTCAGTCATCCAAGTCATGACCTAGATCAATGAGAATCTCTACAGACTTTTAGCTGTACAATTTGGGATGAAATCCCCTTTGAATGGTGTGGGAGTATGGATTGGATTTCTAGAGGAAAAATTGCAAACTGCAAGAACCAGAACCACTACTCGGGTGACCCTGAAGACACAGATGAACCTGTGGCCTCAACCCTCTCTAAAAGGATGCAAATGACCAGCTGTCTGGAAGGAATATAAATATTTCCATTCCCCATTATCCTGTCAGAACTGAAGAAGCTTCTTGGATGAGAAGTGAAATATCTTCAAAAGAAAAAACAAGAAAGTCCAGTTGCCTCCTGAAAAAGGATAACCCATGCTAGTAAGGAGTGGGGTTTGCAGTCAGTTTATATTCTGGGGACTTGTCTGGGTGGGTGGGGGCAATCTTAAAGAGTCTTTGGTTGGACTGTTTACTGATGGCTCTTCGGCAGTTTCCTGATTGGGGTATTGCTAACATGATTGTTGGCCTGAAGTCAACCTTGGAGTTAATCTATGCTGATCTGAGTTCTGGTTACTGATGGAGAAGTGCTGGAATCTCTTTGTTCTTTTTGGGGATGGTTGATTGTCTCTTTTGCATAGTCTTATAGATGTTGTTCATGTCTATGGGTCTATTGATGGCTGATTTGTCAGAGTGCCAGGCTTCTAGAAATTCCCTGGCATTTTGGGATTTGGCCTGGTCTAGGATTGCCACTTTTTCACAATTCAAAACCATGGTTAAATCTGTCTATATGTTGTGAAATTAAAGAATTTTTGTCATGCCTTCTGATGGCCAATTGGTGTTCATGGATGCGCTATGCCAGTCCTCTGCCTGTTTGTCTTACATAGTGGTTGTTGCAGTTCTTTAATTTTATGTTGTAGATGACTCCTATATGTTTTGGTTTTTTTTTATTCTGGGGTTGCTGGGTCTTTTTAAGAGAATATTTGTAGCTCAGGGTTGAACTGTGAGGTTCCTTGGTGTTCTCTGAGTGTAGTTCTTTTCTTGCAGATGTTTCATTACCAAACTAGATAATATAATCAGTAACAGATAACAGGATTTTGGCTGGGCAAGGCAGGCAAGGCTAGTCTTCTATGAAGGTGGGACAAAACACCTTCTTCTCTAATTTGGATGAAGGCACCACGGATGCTCCATTAGAAAGACAGTTAAATAACTCCATGGAAGAGATGTGTCACTGACTGTAGCCATAATCTGAAGGCCAGTTAGAAAAGAGCATTTGCATCAGTCTTGGCATTTCAGACTGGTCTAAGATGGTGTTTTTCAACTTTAGCAACTTTTAAGTTATATGGACTTTGACTCCCAGAATTCCCCAACTAGCATGACTGGCTGGGAATTCTGGGAATTGAAGTCCACACATCTTAAAATTCCCAAGGTGGAGAGGTGAGGTAGTTGTTCAGGCGTTCATATGTTTGAAATCATTTTCTCACAAAATGAATTGATAATGCATGTAGATAATAGCTCTCTTCCCTTCTCCTCTCCCTTTTTCATACTCTTTTCTAAAACATTAAGTGCATTACACTTTTTTGTAAATCCACCTTCCGAGCCAAGGGCATCCAGAGTGTGATCCGAAAAGTCAAAATGGCAGCCATGATGGTCTGATCGAAGCTTCACACATTTTTAATGCGTGTAAACATAAAATCCTTTTCCTGATTTCTTTCATTATTGATGGAACACGTTCCTTGCAATTCTCCAATGAATTGTGTCTTCATGTGAAGATTTCTAGCATCGTATATTTTCTTCCCCTTGAACTTCTTTTCTGCAGCTTCTAATGATTTCTGGACTCTTTCTTTGTAGGCTTCCTTTGATACTTTCCTGAACCTCACTGGAGGTTTTTAAAGAGAGGCTGGAGATTGGAAATGATGAAGTGCAGTGGCTGTGTGAATACCTCTGGAGGCTTTCCTAGATCCTCTCAGAGGCGCACAAAATCAATTTTATTTTGCCAGATATTGAAGATATTTGCAAAAAAAAACAAACGGTGACACTCTATTCATTACTATTTTTTGTTAATAATATAGAGGGTTTTTTTTTAAACTACCCAGAGTTATTTGGATACGAGTTGAGCAGCAAACAAATTTAATAAGTAAATAAATATGTTATTTATGTCAATCTCTATTAGTTTTAAAATTTTGGCTTTTACAAGATTCAACAAATCAATGTGCTGCCAAAGTGTCCATTTTAATGTTGAATGCAGTAAATATTGATCAGTATAAAACTATTGAAAGAAATGCTATTTTGGGGTCCTGCATAAGGTTTAAAATGGGAATGGGTTTCAATAGCAAAGATTTTGAGAAACCCAAGTGTGAGTCCTGCATTATACAGAGGGTTAGACTTGGTGACCTCTTGGGTTCCTCCAGTTCTCTATGATTCCATGATGGCAGTTCACTTTCTGCAAATCTACCTCAATCCAGACAGCCAATTTGGTCTCATAGTTAAGGCATGAGGCTAGAAACCAGGGACCATGAGTTCAAGTCCCGCCATAGGCATGAAAGTCACCCTCTTTCAGCCCAACTCACCTCACAGGGTTGTTGTTGTGGAGAAGATAGGAGGAGGAAGGGGCGTTGGATATGTTGGCCTCCTTGAATTATTTCCAAAAATAATAACAGCAGAATACAAATAAATAAATATCTCTTGGGAACTCTGGATTAATTGGTTAGTCACAATTACATTCGGTTCATAATCTGAATTGGCTAAAATTTTAACTATCTCTTTTCCCAAAATAAATTTATTTATTAGTATTCGACCGTTATTATTGTTATTTCTGTCTCTTACAGTCAAGAGTCCCCCATTTTATTTTCTGGAATGAATTTAGGATGTTGAATTTGCAATGATCAGGACAGCCATTATCATCAATGCTATCTATCCTGTGGCTCATGTTAAAAAGATTTGCAGACATGTCCGCGTAAAAGGTTGACCTTGGTCTCTCCTGCCTAACGTAGTTGGCAGTTGGTCAGCGTGCACATTTAATAGATTATTATTTTTAATTACTGTATTATTATTGACTCTGTCTTTTCTGGAAACTTGCCATGAATTTTCACGTTTTTATCTTCAGCTGAACTTACCAGTTCAGTTAATTTCAGCTCTCCTGCATTTTACTGAGTTTAATTGAAAGAACAGACTTCCTAAAATGGAAGACAAATTTTTCCACCCCTCCAAAAGATCGCAATAAAACATCCACAAAAACTCTTGTAGGTTGTGTGGCTTCTTTTTTCTTGCCAAATGCCAGCTCCCATTGAGTCCAACTTCCAAAACATAAGAATGTGTCTGTGTGATACATTTAATCATGGTTGTGTACACACAAACACACGTGTAATTAGAAGCCATACTTCTCTTTCTTTCAAGGACAGCCTCATCATTAAATTAATGATTAATTTATTTTTATAAATTAAGCCCACTGTGTTTATAAAATTAATTGTTCCTCTGTCTGCATTCATACTCAGATTGTTCTTTAACATACCCACTTCTCTCTTATGTACATATACATACATGTATGTGGGTGTACACATGAATACACACACACACATGCATATGCACACACAGAGATTTGTTGAAAACTTGGCCTCAGCAAATATAAACTTTTGCAACACATAGGCTGAAGTCCAAAATCTTATTTAAAAAGATAATAAGTAACTAACTTAAGTTGTCCATATTGATTTTGCTTGGCATCCTGTGTGTTCTTTTTACTTTCCTTTTTCTTTTGTGATAAATTCTCTTTTCTGTCTATAGATCTAGCTTCTTTGGATTGATAAACCAATGGAATATCTTCCCTATGTGCAGGACTAAGCATCTACATAGCCACGTCTTGTATTTTAGGACCAACACAAGTTCTCTTTTGTAACTCTTACTTTGATTAGGGTGACCTTGGATTCTGGTGCCAGATTGGGATTGATCTATACCAGAGGTCTTCAAACTTGGCAACTTTAAAACTTGTGGACATCAACTCCCAGAATTCTCCACAAGTCTTAAAGTTGCCAAGTTTGGGGACCCCTGGTTTATACTCTATTATCATGTTTCTCAACCTTGGAAACTTTTAGATATGTGGACCAGTGGTGGAATTTTTTTAGTACTAGTTTGGTGGGCGTGGCTTGATGGGCGTGGCTTGATGGGTGTGGCTTGGTGGGCGTGGCAAGGGAAGGATACTGTAAAATCCCATTCTGTCCCCACGCCATTAACCTGCTTTCCAGCTCCGTTCTCCTCTGCAGGGCAGCAAAACAAGACCCAGCCGATCAGCTGGGACTTGGGAGGTAGAGAATAGATGGGGGCGGGGCCAACCACAGGTGGTATTTGCTGGTTTTCCAAACTACTCCAAATTTCCACTACTGGTTCTCTAGAATTGGTCAGAACCTGCTGAATACTACTTCTGGTGTGGACTTCAACTCCCAGAATTCCCCAGCCGGCATTGCTCTAAAACCTTTTAAAAATGTGTCCGTGAATACTGACGGGTTGCCCAGGTTTGCTGTAGGTGCAGTTAGGCTGATCTGTCCTCATTTGCTGCGGGCACTTTGTGTGGGAATCAAATGTAGACACAAGGCTTTGAGAAGATCAAACAACCTTTTTCTGTTTGCCTTTGGAAGTTGTGGGAGCTTCATCACTGGAGGCTTTCAAGAAGAGATTGGACTGCCATGTGTCAGAAATGGTGTAGGGTCTCCTGCTTGGGCAGGGAGTTGGACTAGATTAGGGGGCTGGACTAGATTACCTACAAAGTCCCTTCAGGGATGGGATACGACAGGGTTAACTACCAGTTCAGGCATTATGAGCTTCCCTGCACGCTATGAGCTGCGCACCTGTAAATCGTCATCAGTATGCTGTGTGCAGAGAAGCAGCCTTTGAAACTGCCCTCTTTTCCTGCTTTTTTAACTGTGCCTCGTTCGGCAGCTGAAGTTGAAAAACCAGGAAATAAAGATCAGGTAAGAGCCCGGGTGGGCAGGTGGGCAAAAACATAAGCAGACATAGAACTGGTTCTATGTCTGCTGCTCTTCAGAGCTACTGGTTCTACAGAGGTGGACAGAACCGGTAGAAACTCACCCCTGGGTCCCTTCCAACTCTATTAATCTGTAAATCTGCTCACAGCGTCTGTTATAGAAGTGTCAGCCTTCAAGATCTTCTACTATTGCTTTGCATCTTTCGGCTGCATAAGTAACGGGGGGGGGGAAAGGGAAGGTAGGGATAAGTCTGGGGAAGTGAGCTGGAGGTGTTACATTCTTCTATTGTGTTAATGGGGGGGGGGAGCATACAATAGAGTTAGGTTTCTATTTCTCGCTTAGCTTTCTTTTCTGCGCAACTGAAACCCGTTATCAAAATATGCAAGGTCAACGGTCAGAGGCCTCATCATCACCTGAAGATGCCCACATGATCATATTCACAACTTCTAATTGGAACTTTCTTCTGAACTATTGGGGGTGGGAACACTTCCATCACTTTGTATATGTGAATTGCGCGCCTAATTTCTCAGATTCAGAATTCTTTGGTTGTTACCACTTCACTTTCAGTAAAAGATATCTTTTCTCTAAACTAAAGAGTCTAAGTATTTCTTTCCTGGATTTGAATGGAGCACGACTGACATTATTCTGAATCTCACCTCTACCAGCCCACCCGGAGAAACACCACCAATTTTTCTTCTGAGGGGACCTGGACATCATGTCATCTTCAACTAGTGATCAGGAGGACCTGGGAGTCATTGGAGGGCAAGATTCTTGCTGGTACAGGAAAGCCCAATCGCTAGCAGAGCTCAGTCTGGAAGAGGATCCAGCTGTGAAGCCCAGATGGTCGGTGGGGTTGGTTGAAAGATTCGGAGAAGGACCCCCCCCCCGGGTCACAACTACCCGTCGAAAAGAGGAGCCATGGCAAGAGAGGAAAAGAGAGAACTTTTACTGGATCAAGCCAGGAGACTCCTGAATGAAGCCTTTGAACAACCCCAAGCTGCACAAAGGTATGAAGGGGGAGGGAAGTAGCCCAGCCAGAAGAAGCAGAGCAGCCCCACTCCATAAAATCAACCGATCCAGCAGCAAGCCCGGGGCCTTCAGCGGGAGGTGTGATTCTAGGAGGCGTAGAGTTCCTAGGCTGCTGCGTTAGAAGTAAAATACGAAGGGGATCCCAAAACTTGGATTTTTCCTAGCCCAAGTTGGAGCCATATGGAAGAATCGGGGAGGATTTTCCCTCAGAGGCAGCCAAAGTGAGATGTGTTACAGGGCTCTGAGGGAACAGCGGCAGAGTGGATGGTGACCTTGCATAATGATAATGCTCCTAGTTGCTGAACTACCACCTGTTCATGCTGCACTGCGGCCAGGTTTGAGGACCCACTGGCAGGCGCAAGCCCGGATTAGGATGAAAAACCATAAAACAGGGCGGAAGATCTGTGGCTGACTACACCCAAGAATTTAGACATTAACCGGCCCTTTCCGAGGCTGGCCCAGGAAGCCCTGATAGAATGTTTAAAGATGTTTAAATGAAGATGTGGTACCAGAGATGCACTGTAGGAGAAGAGACCCCAATGACTTGCAGATGTGGTACTTGCTGGCAAAAGAAGTGGAGATTGATTTAACCCGAAGCAAACGGCGGGGAGATGATGGGTGGAGCAAGTTTTCCCCCACGTCCTCAAGAAGCTCCCAAAACCTCAGAGGGGAGGATGGCGGCAAGACCCAACCCTCGGCCTGCTTTCGAGGGGAAGGAAGGTCACCGGGCTGTGAACTGCAGAGTCAAGCTGGGACCAAGGGGCGCCAAAAGAAGGGAAGAAACCCGAAAAGTCTCCAGCGAAGCCTCGCGAAGCAGCACTAAAGTTGAAAGAGATGGCAGAGGTCGCCCTCCAAGGGAGAGGAGTCAAGAAACCCCAGTGACTCCTGAGGAGGAGGATTTCGACTCGGAAGACGACTTCCTGTAAGTCCAAGCGTGGGCCCTATGACCATTCCGGTGAAGTTGAGGGTACCCAATTCAGGGGTCGAAGGGGAAATGCTAGCCCTGTTAGATTTGGGTGCACAAGGTGTATAATCAACACGGAAGTAGTGAAGAAAATGGGCCTAAAACTAAAACTTTGAAGATGCCCATTTCCTTTTGCAACTAGATGGATCAGTGGCTGGAGGTTGCCCTGCACGTTTTGTCATGGAACCTGTAGAAATGATCATGGGAGAGCATGATGAGACGCTGTGTTTATTGTGGTCCCTGGGATGGAGCAACCATTAATACTGGATTGCCCTGGCTCAGAAATGGAATCCCCAGGTTAACTGGGAAAGGGGTTGGTCCACTTTCCTCTCAGTGGAATTGCTTCCTATTTGAGGAATAGGAAAAGGGCAGAGGTGGTCTTCAGCAGGTTCTGACAAGTTCTGAGAACCGGTAGCAGAAATGTTGAGTAGTTTGGAGAACCGGCAAATCCCACCTCTGACTGGAAATTTACAGTATCCTTCCCCTGCAGAACCACCCACAGAACTTGGTAGTTAAAAAAATTGAACCCCACCACTGGAAAGGGTACTTGGTTGGGTCATCTCATAGAAGAACAGAGCTGGAAGAGACATTAGAAGTCTTCTGGTCCAATCCTCCGAGACCAGGAATAGGAATCCTCAAACCATCCTAAAAAAAAAAAAAAAGGGGGACAATCTTTGTTTAAAAACCTCCAGTGATGGAGCATCCATAACTTGTTCCATTGCTCCACAGAATTCCCATTCCAGAAATTCATCCTTGGTTCAAGTTTTTCCATGAAATTCCACCCGCTGGTTCTTGTCTTACCCTTGAATGTTGGAAAAAAACAATCTACACTTTCTGTGTTGGGACATCCCTTCATGTACTGGAGGATGCCACCATTTCTCTCGACACAGGGGTGGGTTGCTAACGTTATGGCTGGTTTGGAGAGCCACCAAATCCCACCCCTGGCTGGCCCTACCCACTCGCCTCTCCCAGGAGTCTCCATGTGGCCCGTTTTGGATGTAAGGTAACTACAGGGCCTACGCAGAGGCTTGGGGAGTGTGAAAAATGGGCCTCCTGGAAGTTGGGAAACGGGCCCGTTTCCAGCTTTTGGAGGATCTTTGGTGCCCAGGGAAGGCATTTTTCACTGTTCCAGAGGCTCGAGGAAAGCCCCCAGAGCCCGGGGAAGGTGAAAACGCCACCACCACCCCCATGGTACAGGAGGCCAACTAGGCCACGCCCACCATGGCCATGCCCACTCAGCAACCAGGCACAGAACCTGTTGCTGAAATTTTTGAAGCCCACCCGTCCCTACAGCCTCTTCTTTAGCTAAAAATACCAAGTTCCTCATCAAAGAATTTCATCTTCTGTCTCCAAGGATCCCAGTTGGTTTACATGACAACAGGCAAAGATGCAGGTAGCATCCTCTTGGAGCATCTCTAAACATAGCCAACCCTGCACCTTTCTGTGAAACAACTGAAGAAACACCCTGTTGATTTATTATGAGAAATAAGATTTATTATGAGAAATAATTATGAGGGGCTCAGTTCTGACTGAAGAAGCTTCTTGGATGAGAAGCGAAACGTCTTCAAGGAAAAACAAAGAAAGATCCAGTTGCCTCTTGAAAAGCACCTTTGGGACAACCATGACAGGATGACTGAGCATCTCCATAGACATTCATTCATTGCATTTAGATGGCAACTAACTCCTCTAAAGTAAGCAGTTATCTACGATATGGGCAGTCAATACAGGTCTAGAAAAGATTTTTAAAACATTTATTAAAGCAACCCCCTTAATGAATCAGTAAAATGTAGGATTTTGTCCCTCCTCTCCTACAAGAGGTAATTGCTTTAAAGGGTCTGTATGAAATCTGAAAGAGCAGAAACCCAGGACCATCCTTATAGTATATTTTCTGCTCCCGTTCTATTTAGTTAGATTTTTTTCCAGGGAAAATTATTTTTGTATCTGAATTAAGGAAAGACTAAGTTTACGCTGCCCTATCTGGGCTGCAAAAAATGCAGTCAATGAATGGAATGTAAGCAACCAAAAAGGTAATTTTTTGCACTGCTTTGCCACCATCTCGTGGTCACCCAGATTTATGCATCCTGAGAGGCTTGTTCTAAAGCCCATGTCACACTGAACCAATGGATGCAAAGAGGATGTAAAATGGACAAAAAAGCTTGCCATCCGTTGGA
>BHFT01002341.1:0-14261 GCA_004320025.1 Laticauda laticaudata
TTTTTATGTTTTGTGTTTTGTTTGTGTATGTTTGTTTATTGAAAATCAATAAAAAAAATTCAAAAAAAAAAGAATATTTTTCTATATATCGTATAGATCAGTGATGGCTAACGTTTTCGTCGTCGCATGCCAAAAGTGCATGTATGCCTGCACCTTTGTACCCATAATGCAATGCATGTGTGACACCCCCACTCCCCTGTGAATGTGCACATCGATGCGCCCCTCCCCCCTGTGCATGTGCGCCCCACCCCCTATGCATGTGCACATGACCCCCGCATGCCTCGCCCTCCTGTGCATGCACATGCATCTCCTGCATGCCCTTATCCCCCACACATGCCCGGCAGATACCTGACAATCAGCTAGCTGGCGGGAGGTGTGCGTGCATGCACAGTGGATCTGTTCTGGGTGACGGCTTGCATCCTGGCAGAAATGGCTCTGCATGCCACTTCTGGCACACATGCCATAGGTTTGCCACCACAGGTATAGGTAAACACCCATAGATTATTCAGGACCATCTAGCAATTAGAACTCTGTATACGTAACAGATTATACTTGGGAGAAAATAGCAATAGCAATAAAACTTATACACCGCTTTACAGTGCTTTACAGCTCTCTCATTTTACAGAGTCAGCATATTACCTCCCAAAATTTGGGTCCTCATTTTACCCACCTTGGAAGGATGGAAGGCTGAGTCAACCTTGATACAACATGCTGGATCCTTTCTTGTCAAATAGATGATAGGTGGGTTATTACTGTTTAAAAACAGTACATGTTTCTGCTCTACATATAGATACAGAGAGTCCTTGACTTACAACCACAATAGAGCCCAAAATTTCTGTTGTTCAGTGAAACATTGTTAAAGTGAATTTTTTCCTGTTTTGCAACTTTTCTTGCCACAGTTGTTACATGAATAATTGCAGTTGTTAAGTTAGCAATGGTGTTGTTAAGTGAATCCATCTTCCCCATTGACTCTGCTTGTCAGAAGATTGCAAAAGTTGATCACAGGACCCTGGGACACAGCAACCATCATAAATATGAACAAGTTGTTAAGCATCTGAATTTTGATCAAGTGGCCCTGGAATATGGCAAGGACCGTAAGTGTGAAAAACAATCCTAAATAATTTTTCTCAGTGCAGTTGTAACTTTGAACAGTCACTAAATGAACTGTTGTAAGTCAAGGACTACCTGTACATTTACAGGAGTTTTCCAGTCATAGTCTTATTACAGCATTAAATTGCACATGGCAATGATACCTAAAAGCAAAGTTTATGCTATGTTTGTAGTATAAGTGATCGTCGAAATGTCCCAGCTGATTCTATTGCTGTATTTCTTCTTCATCATTGTTTTGGATGGATGGCTTGTTATTATGACTGCCATACTTTTCATAAAGAGTTTCTAAAGGGGATCATCTGCCCCCTTTCTTTCCTTACCCCCATTGGCATTTTTAGGATATACCTCATTTTAATTCTAAAATCCTACTTGGCCCTTACTTTCCAAATGCTCTGTGTCCAAGTTAAATTCCAGGAGTCTTAGCAGCTTGAGGATAATAAACATGGTGCTTGAGCCTCTCCTAAATATAATTTTTGATTTTAAATAGAAAGCCTTCTTTTATGAGGATGTTCAGCTCACAGCTGGAGCAGTGTAATTTTTACACAGGTCCCAGCAATCAATAAAAAAAGCTACAGGAGGAATGATTTATCTTGTTGGTTACCGAGACTGTCACCGAGAGAAATTGTAAAAGATCAATTTACACAACCTGGTGTGAGAATGTTATTGATATAACATGGCCGATCAGTTTCTGGTTGTCTGTGGGCAGTCACTGAAAACGGGACTGTGCCCTCTGAGAGGGCCAGTGACCAAGATCTTAATAGACTTGGTGGTCCATAAAATGGATAAGGAGCCAATGGAGGAAGACATCGTCAAAGGCCCTTGCTAGTCTAACCGGCCAGAAGTAGAAAGGATTGGCTGAATGCCGATCCCTTAGTTAAGCAATGTCAGGCTGTTCCTCCCCCCTCCCGCCTTTATTTTCCCTTTCCTCCCACTGTGAGAACAGTTCACTTGGAGACTTGCTGCCTTAATTACAAAGAGCCCTTTTAAATACAGGTCACAGGAGTTGGCTCACTTGAAAGGAAATAAGGAAACAAGCTACCTTCCTGGAAAAAAAAACTTCCACTTCTCAAATTAGTTAAATGAAGCTTATCAGTAGTAGTTAGTTGATCCTTTGACAGTATGTTAATTGCAGTTCTTATGTTAACTATGCTATAAAGACTTGGTATATGATTTTTTTTAAAAAAAATAAGGATGTGTGCGCGCACACGTGTTTGTGTACATAACATAAAACTTGAGGTTGTCAGTTGTCAGTATTTAAATATGAGACATATGTTTATGAAATGAACATTTCAATGCAGTTGATTTATGTATGCACATTTCATTTACAATTTGGGCAAACCTCATGTTGGGATATATTTTTATTTGCTTGAGTGTTATGTGTTATATATCCTACCCTTACTCCAAAAACTCAAAATGATTTAAATGGGGATCTGCCTGTGGGGAAATTTGGTTACAGTGTGATTGGCCAGTTACTTAGTGAGTTTTTGTGCCTGAAAGCAGACTTAAACTTCAGTTTCCAACTATGACCATAATTCCCATGCCATTGGGGGAACATTAAAAACAAAAGGAAATGGGTATTTTTCTCATCCTTGCTTTTCTTCTCATCACATCAGATTTGTGTGAGGGACAAATGACTTATTTGTCAAATCCACTTCTTGAAACCCAGTGGAAAGTGCCATGGCTCCTTGGTTTTTAGAAAGAAGGGTGATCACAGAAATGACAGACATGGGAAGTTGCCTAAGTTCTCAGTTCCTAATCAAACGTAAAATTAAATCTCAGTATTTTTTCTGGCAAAAAAATCTTAACTTTTTAAGACACTGAGAAGCTCCACATATCAATGGACCAAGGGACACACTAGGACATTTAATGTGGAAGAGATCAAAAATCCCCTGACCTTCTTCTTGTAATGTAGCTGTCAAACAAAATATGGAATAATGCAGAGGTGGTATTCAGTAGGTTCTGACCAGTTCTGGAGAACCGGTAGCAGAAATTTTAAGTCGTTCAGTGAACTAGCAAATACCACCCCTTACTGTCCCGGCCCCCATCTATTCGCTGCCTCCCGAGTCCCAGCTGATTGGCTGGGTCTTCTTATGTTGCCCTGCACAGGAGAACAGAGGAGAGAGAGAAACAGAGGAGAGACAGGAGAACAGAGCTGGAAAACAGGTTAGTGGGGTAGGAAGGAAATGGAGATTTTGCAGTAACTTTCCCCCAGGAATGGAGAGGGAATGGAGATTTTGCAGTATCCTTCCCCTGCCATGCCCACCAAGCCATGCCCACAGAGTTGGCAGTAAAAAAATTTTGAATCCCACCACTGGAACAACATCTTCCATGTTTTGATTATGTATGGTGGAACCATTGGCTGAAGGGGAAAAAGTCCTATGAGAGTACAGAGACATTCTAACTTAGAGTCCATTCCTGTGATCATATCCCCAGATCTTTGTATACCATTTCCAAATAGTATTCCAGGGTTCTTGTTATATAGGCATCAACAATAAAATATCTGTTTGGGCCTACCCACAAGAGGATCTTGTTGCTTGCATACAACATTATGTGCAGATTGTTCTATCATTTGGCCTTGACAAACTTGTCATTAATAATGTTTTATTTCTAAACAAGCCAATTTACAAAGCCCAACATATTTCAAGAGATCTTAAGCCAGGTAAATTACAAAGTGCATTAATGCTAAATTGTGATTAATCTAGAAGAGAAGGTGTGTTTGTAAACCTGAAGTTAACCTCAATCTTGTCAGGAAAAACCATGCCTTCTTGTCATCCATATGCAGCCACTATTTCCACAGCATTATTCCCTGTCTAAGTAAAAGGCTGGTTGTATTAGTTTTGCCTTGTGCATTCATTGGTACATGACAAATGAAGCTTTAAAATTAATAGTTTACAGATACAGAAGCTCAGCTAGATTGCTTTATTTACCAACTTTTATTTCTTCAGCATTACTGCAGAAAAGAGAAACTCAGTCACAATTAAAAATCCCACAGAGGTAATTTCTGCCTTGGTTGAAGTTATTATTCTATGTTAAAGCTAACACTATAAGGATTCAGGAGAACATTAAGAGGAAAAAAGTAATGTTGTCATGTGTTTAACCTGGTAATTATAGTAATCTACATTACACTGTAAGTATTTTAACCTGCAATGAGTAACAGGGGGTTGAGGAAATGAGCAGACTATAGCAAATGGGGGTGAAACCTGAGCTGTGTGCTTCTTAGTGGTTTATTTTCACATTACTGCATGCAGTGCTATCTAGTAGGCTTACACTTTTACTGTCAGAAAATGTTTTGATTTCTTTTCTTCCAATTTTCTTTAAAAAGATTTCAACAGTTCATATGTTTGAATCCCATATTGTACATTTTAGAGGAAAAAGGCAGAATTATTTGTACACTCCACAGTGAAGTAGATATTTATTGTTGGGAATGCAATGTCTGCCTTTTTTTCCCACTTTCACAGAAAAAATGAGAAAATTAAAATTCATAATAATTTTATCTGCCAAATTTGCCCAGCCCAGGGATGAAACCACTATTTTGGGTGATCTACTTGGAACCAAATGATATGCCTCTCACCAGGGGTGGGATTCAATTTTTTAAACAACTGGTTATGTGGGCGTGGCTTAGGTGGTGGGTGTGGCTTGGTGATCATGTGACTGGGTGGACATGGCTTGGTGGTCATGTTATTGGCTGGGTGTGGCCAACTCAATCTCATTCACATCGAGGCCCACATCTTTTCGCTGGCCTCTCGTGACTGTAAGGATGCTGCAACAGTCGTAAGTGTGAAAAATGGTCATAAATCACTTTTTTCAGTGCCATTGTAACTTTGGTCACTCCACACAAGCAAAGTACCAGCAAAGGAGGGGAAAAAAACTCCAGAGAAATTACTGAGACAGGAAGTCTCGTCCTGCCAAGAATGTAATGAGGGTTAACGGAGAGGCAGTTTCTGTAAGCAACACCAGAATGTTTTCTTCCTGCCTTCCTTACAGGATTAGGTCAGTAATTTCTTCTAACAATCGGTTCTCTGAACTGCTTGGAATGTTAACAACTGGTTCTAGCGAATAGGTATGAACTGGTAGAATCCCACCCCTGCCTCTCGCACACAGACGCCAGCCATCATGCAGATCACATGCCCAATTCATGCTTTGTCACTAATGTCCATTCACTGAGATTATATTTGCCCACTATGGATTTTGCTAGATGTTATGATGCCTTTTCTTATTATGGACCATGGCATTTGATGGACACCTTGAAAAGTCAGCAGAAGTCTTGAATATCCGTTTCTGCGTGTGGACTTTTAGCTTGTGGTTTTGCTCCTTCACCTCAACAAAGATTTTTTAAAAATGTACTTGCCAATTCCCTCATAGTTCTTCTGTGGTTATTTTTGATAGGAATGGATGGCTCCACATCATGTTATATTTGCACATAACACACACATCTATTCTATTCCATTATCAAATATAGTGAGAATGTAATTTTTTTTTTAAATCTGCATTATTTTTTCACATTGTTTGTCCATCACATTTGTGCCCCCAAAATCTACAGTTTTGTGGATTTTACCATAAAAGACATTTTCCATGTGTCGTCATACACTTTGATGCATTTAAGTTGAAAATCAAAGGCAATTTGAGAAGGATTTTGCCACCTGCTTATTAGTCTGAGAAATATGAATATGATTTAATATAAACCTGCAGAGATGACTGCCATCTTGGTGGTCATTTTCATTTTACATCCCTGAAATATTTAAAAAAAAAATGCTACCCAAGTCTCTGATCATTTCATTTGAAATCCTCCTGTAGAAAAATCTTTAGAAATATTTGACTTGGGAAATGGGAAGAAGAGAATGGTCCTAGGAACATGCAAGTGCCAAGATCCACATTTCAGCAGAAGAGCCACTGACAACCAGAGGTGTTTCAGTGGCTTTAAGTGTCCATTGTTGTGGTCAACAGCTTGCTTGCTTTCCTTTCTGCAAGCATTGACAAATAATAGGACCAAGCAGCAGTAGCAGTAATTAATGCATGAAAATGGGCAACCTTTTTATGATAAAGGACCAAACTAACCTTTTGTGCATTCGAAAGACTGCATGGGGCATGGTTGGCAATTTCTGGGCATCACCAGAAATAAGAGACAGAGCAATACTTGCTACTTCTATTTTTAAAATTGTACACAATGTTACTTTTAATCACATCAGATCATCTAGATTGACTAGAATGCTCTCCTTGAACACACTGGTATTTTATTTTTTTTTAATAAAGTTTTATTTGGGTTTTTCACACACAAAATACAAGTAAAACATCTTTTTTGAAAATAGCATGGTCCCGGGTTGAATTTCTTTACACAGACACAAAACTCAATTTCATGCTCCTTTTTGTATTCTATTCCATATCTTATACTATTTTACATTTTCTATATAGTTTTTCCCCTCTTAATTTTTTCAATTTTATTTTGATTATCTCATCTCAATTCAAATAATTATATTTATACTTTTGTCTGTTCTGTTTCAATTTCGTATTATCTTTTCTCATTAAACAAATTTTCTCCTGTAGTTACTAATTGGAGTATGACACCTTTATATCTTTTAATTACATCCATTCAACTCTTATTTAAACTTCAATATATACCTTAAGTTTATGACCTTCAATATCATACATAATGCATAACTTCCAATCGAATTCTACTTGGCACATTCTTATAATACACACTATATTCTTTAAAAAAAAAGAAAGATTGTAAATATATGTAATTATAAACCCTCATTCCATTCCAATTTAGTTCTATCATTAATAATCATTAAAATCTTAACATGTTTAACACTTCTTTTCAATTAAATATCATACTTCTTTAAAAACACATATAATCTCCATAATTAATTTTTCCCTTATTTCTCTTCACATATGTTTTATAAATCATTAAATATACCTTTTGTTACATTAATTATTGACAAGCATTCCACTGATTACAATAGCTATTTTATCAGACATTTTAATCATACATTGTTTCATATTTTCTAAAATTATTTCTGCTTCTCATATAACCATGCTATCTTATGTACCTTTGCAGAATCCCTTTTTCCATTAGGTTTTCCCCCATTATCTCTAAATCATTCCAGACAAGTTGCTACCAAATCTTTTCTTAAATATCTTTACTGACTTTTTTTTTTTCAAAAGATAACTACTATTTATATAAATACTATGGATAGTTTTCAAGAAACCTATTGTTTGAGAAATTTATCAATAGACTGTGCAAAGAAATGTACCAAGAAATAACACCAGGGATTGTAGGAAAAGAAGAGGGAGAGCCTGGGAGCAGAGTCAAGAGAGGAATCAGTCTGGAGTCATTACGTTCCCTCAAATGTCCAGCCAGCCTCCCCCTCTGAATTCTGTTGACTCTTATTAAGCATCAGTTTAATCCTGTCAATTGACTAGATTCTTGTGTGCAGGAACGATGTGCTTGAGTGATTGGAACTTAATACTTTTTGTCTGACAGGAATAGAATGTACCATTGCAGCAAGAAATAAAAAGCAAATAAAATTCTAATTAGTGTGGTGGGCCAGAATTTACCCACATCTATCAGGATGAAATGTGGAAGAGTTTATCTTGCTCAAGTTAGTTCAACAGTGAAGTATTGAACAATATCTTAATGTGATACATTGAGGCTATGCAAACTGCACTTTGGATTGTTCAGATTTGAAGAAGGCTAATAAAACCTAATTTTCTCACAATTAAACAGTCTGTTTAATTTGAGATTCTTCTTTCACATTTCATAGGTTTGGTGAAACCTTTACTACAGTTAAAAATATGAGCAAATGACCAGATATTTTCTACTGAGTGAACAGGGAATGTACTCTGACTTTCTCTCTGTAGACAAATGCTTCCATATTAACGGTCTCTGTTGGGAACGTTTCAAGAAGCAGAACCCCTACTGCTTCCAGGTGACCTTTCTGGTTTGGTGGATGGAAGGAAGCAACAGCTATCAGACAGTTTGGTGTTATTCATAAAGTCAGCCCTTAAATCAATGGAAGTCAGTAATATCCTTTTGCCACCAGTTTTCTGCAAACAAATAATGTACCTAAAGAAACCCCTGTGACTGCAGAATGGACCGTGAGACATACAATGCTATGTTTAAGTCCTGAGAATGGAAAGGAATTTAAAAAATTGAAATAAATTGAAGATTTATTTATTTTGTCAGGCAATTATTAGATAACAGGTATAAGTATAAACATGGTGATGAATACATGAAATGGATATGAATAAGAAAAAAAAGAAACAATAGGACAGGGACTGTAGGCACGTTGGTGCGCTAATGCATGCCCCCTACAGACCTCTTAGGAAAGGGGCAAAGTCAACAGTAGACTTCTAAGGTTAAAGTTTTTGGGGTTTGGGAAAGAAACCACAGAGTCAGGTACAGTATTCCAGATATTGACCACTCTGTTGCTGAAGTCGTATTTCCTGCAGTCAAGTTTGGTGCGGTTTACCTTGAGTTTGTATCTATTGTGTGCTCTTGTATTGTTGTGGTTGAAGCTGAAGTATTCATTGACAGGTAGGACATTGCAGTATATAATTTTATGTACTATACTTAGATCGGACTGAAGGCAGCATAGTTCTAGGTTGTCTAGGTCTAAAATTTCAAGTCTGGTAGTATAAGGTATTCTGCTACGAGTAGAGCAGTGAACTCTTCTTGTGAATTTTTTCTGGACTTTCTCAACTGTATTAATATCAGATACGTATGTGGGTTCCAGACTGATGAGCTATATTCGAGTATTGGTCGAGCAAATGTTTTGTATGCTCTAGTTAGTAGTGTGATATTACCAGACAAAGTTACATAACATTAGGTTAACAACACTTAACGCCTTTTTGGCTGTGTAGTTACAGTGGGCTCTAGCACTTAGGTCATTTGAGATGAGTGCTCCAAGGTCCTTGACAAAGTTTCGTTCATCATCAAAGTCTTGACTATTCAGGTATATTTTATTTTCTGATTTTTTTTTGCCAATATGTAGGACAGAGCCTTATTTTGCTGAGATTTGAAGTTGCCATTTGTTTGACCATTCTGACACATAGTTGAGGTCTTTTTGAAGGGTAGCATAATTGTCTGTGGTGTTGAACAGCTTTACATCATCAACGAAAGAATGCAGTTGTTTTTAATATGATCAAGAGGTCATTTATGTAGAATATGAAGAGAGTTGGTCCTAGAATGTTGCCTTGGGGACACCACTGTTGACAAGTACACGATTTGATAGGACGCTCCCAATTTTTACCATTTGTTGCCTGTTTTGACAGGAATGCTTCTGTCCAGTTATGCAGGTGTCTAGAGAAACCATAAGATTTTAGTTTTAGAAGCAGTTTGTTGTGTACCACTGAACAAAGGCTTTACAGAGGTCAATGTAAATTGCATCAATTGCTTTGCCCTGATCAAGTTATGTAGTCCATATGCTTTTGCAGTGTAAGAGTTGCAAATTATAGGATAGTTTTTTTTCTGAAAACCAAATTGTTTGTTAGAGTGTAGGTTGTTTGTCTCTTAGTGGAGGATAATGGAGTGGTTAATAATTGATTCCATGACTTCACAGGTGACACAGCATAAAGAGATTGGTTGTAATTTTCAATTAGACTAGGGTCCCCCTTTTTGAAGATGGGGATGACTGTGGCTTTTGACCATAGTTTTTGCAAGGAGCTGGTCCTGAAAGATTTTTCAAAGATTATACTTAGAGATTTGGCTATGGCAGTGGATAGCTTTTTAAGAAGTAGCACATATTCCATGCGGTCCAATAATAGAGATGGTTTTAGATTGCATCGTGCAATTGTTGAAATTTTTTACATTGTTTTCTGTAAAATTGATATGTATAGATCATTGTAGTTGTCTGTGGTTCGACTAGGAAATATTGGGCATGATCCATTGCTGTTTACAAATACTGAGCCATGTCTCATATCTAACTTCTAGATACTATCAGTATCCCACTAGGTTTTACCAGAGCATATTTTAACCTACCTGTGAAAACATACTGTATTCAAATCCCACTTCCTTAATCTAGAAGGTAATTTTTCAGAATGAAAATGTTAAAAATTATTTTTTCTTTGATTGTGTTACAGTTACTAGCTAAATAAATGTATATAATTAAAAACCTAGTCTGCGAACATTTCAAACGCTTTATCATACATTACCGATGGCTTTATCATGTGGGTTAATATATTGTATTCATAACTTTATCATACATTACCGATGGCTTTATCATGTGGGTTAATATATTGTATTCATAACTTAGGTAAGTGTATTTTTAGAAAAAAGAGTTTGCGCTTCTATTTTTCTAGCAAGTCTATTTTGAAGGTTTTCATTTTTTTGGTATGCTTATTTTGGTAATAATAAATATACATGTTACTTTGTTACAATATGAATTAACCGAATATTTATGGAGGCTCAAGTAGCACAAATTAGCCAGCTTAGACCTCCACATTTTAAAAAATGCAACAGCACAACAAGAAGAGAATATAAAATTATTTTGAGGGAAGAGGGAGGAGAAGATGAGAAGAGAAAGAATGATAGAAAGTCTGTCTTTCAGTTCCAGTAGTTCTTGATGTTTAAAATCTCTGAAGTTTCTTTATGTGTTAAAAATGAAAAGCTACAAGTTTATCTTTTGCATTTTCTCAAGGGAAGCTGACCTGAATCCTCCAGCAGCAACTGAAAAGGTTTTTCCTAGCTTTATCAAATGGCCCCAACAGAGCTGAGTTTAAAATTAAAAGCTTCTCCTACCAGAGGGAATATATGTGACTTTAATAACTGAAATGTGTTTTTACTTTCTATTACAGGGGTCAAAAGGTTTCCAAACAAACCAAATTTATCAATTATTTAGAGCTGATTTCTTCTGAAGTGGTATTTCTAAGATATTATTTGGTGGAGAAATTTAATGTTCTAAAGCCAGCAGCAGCATTTTATTCATAACAAATTTCTCTGAAACTGAATTTGCTGGGAGAACTTAATTTTCCACTATCGTGTTTGCACTGCAGAAATATCAACTGAAGTGTTATAGGGCCTAACAAGTGGGCTTTTCAAAGAGAAAAGCTTGCTTGTTCAGCAGCACCCCTCTTTGCTCTTTATTGCTTAAGAAATGAACCAGCCAATTGTATTTGGAGCAGAATTTCTTTAGGGGCATCAATGATAATCTAAGGGAAAACACCCGCATATACATTAGAGCAGATTTAAAAGCCAGGAAACAATATCATAAACTACACTGTGTCATCCAGGCAGCTTCCCCCCTCAAATCACATCAGTGTCAAAAGTTTTGTTAAAGGTGGTTTGAGTTGTATTCCCATAACATTTACAGTAGGGGGATTTCCCTTTATGAACTCAGAGTATGATATTTCATTTAGAGAAGAAATAAAAGGAATGTCATTATAGAAAAGGCCTTGGAAAAAAAGGAGAGATAAAATCCCTAATGTAGTCCACAGGTCATATAAATACTGTATTTATTATGTAATTAAACATACACTGGATTTCTGCCTAAAGACTGCCATTATATGCTGCCAGAAAATGTTATGAAACAGTTCGTAAATTCATAGGAAGTCTGGTGAATTGAAATCAACATTCCACAAACTAACACTTCATTGTCTTTCAAGCAGTTAAAAAACAACAGCAGGTTTATTTTTGCCAGCAAATAGAAAAGTAACACAAGGCAATTAATTATTTTAAGAAAAGCAATTAGTCAAACTGGACTGCATTTGTCAGTGAAATAGATAAAGTCTGTTTGTCTAGATACAAACTGTTTACATCTAGGCTGACTGAGATTTAATCCTTGATGTATCTAGGGAAGGAAAGGTAAACATGTCAATAACACTAGTGGCATCTCCTCCTCCTCCTCCCAGACCTGAATAGTCCAGTAGTCTGCTTCGGTATACAGTAAGTTCTTCAAGATTTTCATTTTGTTTTTTATATTATAGACATACTTAACTACTATATGTACAATATTATCAAGAATATCAAGAATATCCTTTCTCCATTCCTTGCCTTGTCTTCCACTCGCAATCTGTTTGTCTCATAAAATAATAACCTGACTAACCACCAATTGCTTGAAGATATAATAGCTCAAAAGTCATAATCTACATGCAGCAAGTTTCTCTTCCCTGGCACTTTCTGATAACTGTGGTTAAAATTACTGCTGTTCATGGTGAATGAAAAATACCAGTGTTCCAACTTGAGAGAAAAAGCCTCCTGAATTCTGGTGGTTGCATTGATGTATCAGGTATGAACAACCAGATCCACACATGAATAGTTCTATTAGCTACTTTATTGCTCATGCCTATTTCACAGGAATCTTAGTTTAGGTAACAGTCAACAGCATTCAGTGGGGGGTAGGGGTTGGATCTTGTCCTCTTGTGCCTATGTAAAGATTAATTATCTATGTGACTCCTTCTCCTGATTCAACAAGTCTCTCTGCAACAATTGGTAGCATTCTATTCTTACAATGTCACTGCAATTTATTTTTGTTTGTTTAAAAAAAACATAGATGAGGCAAGATTTATTTATTTGTTTATTTTATATCATCCACATCAAAAACTTTCCATGCCACATAACATGTTTAAACAACCACCATTCACAAGAATGCAAACATCCACAGGAAAATGAATAATAACAAAAATATCATTCCCCCCCCAAAAAATCATATAGTGATGCCATCTAATTAAACTTTATTTTAAAATCTTTTAGAAAAGGTTTCCAAGATTTTCCTGGAAGTGATAATTATTTGGACAAACCTATCCTCAAAGACTAGGCTGCTGCATAATAATGAGGCTGTATTGGAGAAACATCTCAGTTCAATGCATCACATCACAGAAATGAAGCATCCCTAGAACTCCCCAGGGTAGAAGATATCCACACTGGACGGGGTAGAACCCAGAACCCAGAAAAGTTATATGGAGATTGTTACACATAGTCTTATACTACTTATGTCTGACCAACAGAAAATATGTGTCCTAATGAAGAACACTCAAGGAAGACCCATATTCTCTATAACTTGGGAAGACTCTGGTAGTATATAGAGATATGTTTCCTGTATGTATATTGTTCATGATGAGGAGGAATGAGGAAAATACTTTGAATGTATAGATTATAAAAGGAACACTCGTAAAGGGTTTGAAGGAGACACTTGGCTTGCTATCTACCTCTTCTTCCTGTATTTCTTATTTAGTCAATAACGGTAAAGGTAAAGATTCCCCTCGCACATACGTGCTAGTTGTTTCTGGCTCTAGGAGGCAGTGTTCATCTCCGTTACAAAGCTGAAGAGCCAGCACTGTCCAAAGATGTCTCTGTGGTCATATGACTGGCATGACCAAACAAGGAAGGCACACGGAACACTGTTACCTTCCCGCCAAAGTGGTCCCAATTTTTCTACTTTACACGCTTTCAAACTGCTAGGTTGGCAGAAGCTGGGACAAGTAACGGGGGCTCACTCTGTTACGAACTGTCGAATTAGTATTTAGTCAATACTGCTTGACTAAATCTGAATGTTGTGTTGTATTCAAGTTATTGGCCAGGGGAGAATGTCTCTCTATATGGTTTTTTTTTTTTTTTGCCAGTTGTCTTGAGTCTACTGAAGAATTAATTGGCTAGTAGATATGATGCATTAAACTCATAACAAAATGGACAAAAAGGGCACAAGTCATTGAAGTACCTTTGAAAGATGGCAATAAAAAACAACTGGACTCTTCTGGCTTTCCTATAAGGGATGTGGATGTGAGGCTAGGGGGACGAGAACACTTTTAATAGCTTAGCAGGATCATCTTAGTGCTTTAGAACCCAATTGTTGCTGCTCCAGTGATCTAGAAATGTAGTCAGGAAATTCAATCATTTTAAACTCTTCAGTCACTAAGCAAAAATGTATACCCATCTTGGAAAGCATTTGAAAGCCTACATATCTAAGTGCATTGCAGACTTCTTTCTACTTAAGATATGAATGTTTTGGTTCTTCTTTACATAATATCTCTTTTCTTCTAAGTGTCTTCCCATTGGAATGTATTGTTTGCACTAAACTTGCAAGTTAGCAGAAGATGTCGAATTGTTTTAGGCAAGGTGGATGAATATGTCTGGGGGGGTTGGGAGCTATTTAATATGTACTGAATGTGATCATGTCTCAAAAAGAAGAGGAGGTGTTTCCCCCCCCCCCCCCCCCCCC
>BHFT01002341.1:14277-88220 GCA_004320025.1 Laticauda laticaudata
CCCCCCCCCCCCCGCTTTTATTCTGCCTTACAGAATCCAGCAATGTTGAAAGAGGAGAGCTCTTGACAATGGAAAGAGCAAAGGGTCTCCTTACTGGATAATAAAGGGGATCCTGAAAGGTCAGCTTTGAAATAATGAATTCCACACATGCATGAGATCTCAATACTTTCTGCTTACTCTTTAAAAAAATATGGAACTGAAATGCTGATAATATGGTGCTCATAGTAATATGTAGCTTGAGAATTTTTTTGTTTTGCAAATCCTTTGGAAGAAGACAAGCCAATGAAGCTCATGCACTCAGAACACACAGAAACATATTTATATCTTCATGTTTATATCTCTGTATATTTGTCTAGTAGTTAGACTAAATCTTCAGTGTTCAGTGAATGTACATTTGCGTGTGAATACTGACAGACATTTTTCTCTATTTTTCAGACAAAGGACATAATCACATATTGGGGAATGGCAAAGTCATTTGTATATTTCAAAGTATTTGAGGACAACCTATTTGAGGACAACCTATTTTCTAGGTATTTACATGAAAGTCAACACCTGATGAATTTTGGAATCCTTTTGGCCACAGGTAAGATAAAACATTGCGACTGTTCACTCTATGTGTTGAATTTGAAGGTTTTAGAAGGTCCTGTGGAATATAATGAGACTAATTTATTATATTTTTATCAAGAATCTGGTAGATTCTCTTTATTGGTAAATATTAAGAAGAAGTTGGAAAATTAAGGTGCTATATCAACGGAATTGAATTAAAATGACCTTGCAACTCTTGGCAGCAATCAGGAGTCTTTGAAAATGATGGGGATGGAAAGCATCTTCCCATTATGTGCAACAGGGGTCCCCAACCTTTGGGCTGTGGCCCACTCCAGGGTCATGGCCTATTCACAATTGGGCTGCTGGGTCAGTGCTGCATATACACAGCCTGACTAGCACTCGCAGTGGTGTCGGTGCTCACAGCCCCAATTGTGTGAGTGATGCATGTGCCTACCACTCATGCAAATAAAGCTCAGTATGCACATCTGCCCCTTGAACAAAACCTTCCCCTCTTCCCCCCTGCACTGGGCCTCCAGACCTGAACTTTGGGGAATGCTGATGTACTAGGTTACCTTCATGATAGAAATGTCTTAGTTATCCATGTGCTACAAATAATAATGCCACAATTGAGCTGTCTATATGAATAGCCCTCATTTAGTGACTCATTGGGAGCAGAAATTTAGTCAATAAGTGAAGGGATTGGTAAGTGAAACTCAGCCTATGCTTATGATTTTACTTCAGATTTCCTTCACTTTAGAGACTTAACAAAATCATGAATGTGAGAATTGGTCAAGATACTTTTTCATCACTGTCATAACTGTTAACAATCACTAAAAGAGGCAGTCACTACTGTAAATGGAATTAAGCAAAAGAGGCAGGACTATTAAATATGTTCACTATCTTGAATTGACCTTTCTATATCTGTCAATCATCTCTTTCTCTCTGTTTTTATCTGTCTATCATCTATCTATGTCTGTCTGTCTGTCTATCTATCTATCTATCTATCTATCTATCTATCTATCTATCTATCTATCTATCTATCTATCTAATCTGTCACCTACCATCTAAAAATAAAATATAATAAAATAAAGGAAAGTTGATGATATACACTTTGTTGTTTTCATGGCTGGAACTTCTGAGCCAATTAGACTAAATAAAAGCAAAGCCTCACACTGATTTGATTAAGGTTGGTCCTCTGCAAAATGGCAACCTGCCTCAATGGGTGTCATGCTGATGGAGGATTTTAGGTGTGGTGGATGAGGGAACAAATGACTCCCTTTTCCAACCAGGCGTACCTTTCCAATCTGATGCATTTCCCGATGTGGCCTTGCTCAAGCTTATAAACCACTGGAATCAATTTCTTTTAAAAACACGTTTTTCAGAAACTTATTACGCACTTTAGAGATATATTATATACCTTCAGCAGCAAAAGAAGAAAAATTACAGGTGCAAAAGCAAGCCATTTTTCTCACGGCTGAAAATGATGCTAGGGACTAGTCACAGGGGAACAGTAAAAATTACACTCCAGCAGCAACAGGGCAGGCGCCCACAACGCCACAGCCGGGTGAGTGGCACAGCCAGGCAGCGCACTAATAAATCAAGATAATTCTCTGCCTGCCTTGAACTTAGACCCAACTACAATTCACTAGTACAGCAGGAGAAAAAAAAAAAGTCTGTTAGAGGAATTCAGCTTTACTGGGGGGACATGATTAGTCACTGGCCAGATTGAGCCTCGATTGCATCTAAATAGTCCACTTTATGAACCATTTATCTTCTGCTCAGACCATTTTCATTACACCAAAAACTGATGCTGAGCTACCAGCTGTAAGATACAGCCTGGTGAAAATTAATAACCTTCCCCCCCCCTCTCCCTCCTTCCTTTCTTCCCTCCCTCCTTCCCTCCCTTTCCCTCCCGCAGTACTCCTGCATATGTGAACAGGAGCATTTATCCCTGTTTTGTTGCTATTTGCATCCTGGCGTTCTCTGGCAGTCTTTCAATTTTCTCAAGTCTCTTAGCCTTTGCCCCTGTTTCGTTTTTGCAACACAAACAATTCATCTGTGCATTTAAAATTCTCTTAGCACCCTGACATGAGGATATAGCCTTAGAGCAGGGAGCAGTTTACACAGAAAAGAACTCTTATTAATTCCTCTGTCCTGCATTCCGGCTAAAATATAGGGATCTAGAGATTACTACCGGATCCCTTAAAGACCATTTAGAGCAGTGCAATTTTAAAAAGGAGACTATTATTAATATCTGCTTAGGCTACTGACTGTGGGGAGGGCAAGGAGGTCTGGCCAGTGATGGAAGATAGGCACTAAGTGAGGGCATCACATGGCTGATTTTTTTTTACCAATAGCCTGCAGAGTTTTTGCTAGCTGTGAAGAAGATATATGCTGAAACAATTACAATAATGCACAATGAAATTATGGAGTATTAATGGTGCTTAACCAATGTCAGGAATTAAGCAGAATTAACACAAGTCTTTCTTTGAGCAGACATAGTTTTTGATAGGGCTGATTAAGGATTTGGCTATCTGAGAAAGCTCATTATAGGAGTATTAATTAGGATGCAACAAGGAAGAAAGTGTGTTGTTTTGGGATGATTTCTACTTGAAGCTGTACAACTGGAAAGAATTAAAAATGAAAAAAACCTACCCTCTTTTTCTATTTTTATATATTTCTTTCTTTAACATTCAATTCATTATTGCTGTGAACATGGCTAACTAGGTTTATTGATTGTACTGCAGAAATGGGATTGCTAAATTGCAAGAACTGAGATTTTAGTCAACAAATAATTTAAATGGAATTTTTAAAAACTTGATGATTGGGACAGCAGTGGGGTTTATTTAAAGCACAGTGTATAACATCTCCTTCCTCAAAGGCCTATACTTTATAACTAAAGTGGAGAAATGTTCTTTCAGTGCTCTTACAGGGCAATGAAACATGTGCATGGTGATGATTGAAAGGGAGGAATAATGTAAGGGAGGAATCATGTCTTTTGCAAACATATCAGTGCTCTGGAATTAAGAGCTTACAAAAAGCTGTTAGTCAAAGCATTTCCATAAGACTATGTTATCATTTTAGATTTTTGTTTTTTTCCACAAGCAAAGATGAATTGTATTCAGAGAAGCATGAGGATACTTCATGGTTTTTTCCTCCTTTGGAACATGGAAGAGAAAGAAAATCCAGTTTCATGTGTTGAAACTGGGGTTTCCTTCAAAAGATGACATCATGAAGATGACATTATGATGTGATCAGTCACATTGCTGCAACATCTGAGCTTGAAGATGCTCCTGGAAAGAAAGAAAGAAAGAAAGAAAGAAAGAAAGAAAGAAAGAAAGAAAGAAAGAAAAGAAAAGAAAAGAAAAAAAAACAAAGGAAAGAAAGAATTAGACAGAACATATTCTTCTAATAATTAACAGGTAAATGAGAATGACATCTTGGGTTGATTTTCCCTGGAGGCAAAGACAAGAACAAACTGTACCCAGGAAGGAATTGTATCTTGGGAGTGGGGAAGAATGACTTTACCTGAGATTGCGGATGGTTGAATCATTAGTGCCCTCTTCTGGGTATTCATTTTAAAGGAACAATAGAATCTAACTCACAGGGCTGAAGTTATTCAAAAGACAATTGCCCAGATTGCCACAACTCATCTTCAAGGATGGAATTCTTAGTCAACCTGTATATAACTTAATGGGGCTTGATTTATATATTTATTGAAGCACTTTATACTCTGATCCCCATGACCAAAGCATATTAAACCAGATGTGCTAGAAAGTAAAAACAATATTTAAATGAACACAGAAAGATACAGATTTGCAGAATTAAAAACCCACCAGTAAAGGAATGTGTTTAGGTGTATGTCTGTGTGTGTGCATGATGTTTATGCATATGTCTACATGTCTCATTCCATCGGTGTTTGGAAGATTGTATTTAAAAAATATCATCAGAAATGCTGATTTTATTTGCTTCGGATTTGGTGACAAATAAACAGGGGGAAAGATAAGGACAGTCCCAAGATAAAGGCATGCTTTGTAAACCCGAGGCCCATAATTGTTTTTGCAACAGATGAATGAAGCCTATGGTCTCGTAAAGGCTACAAATTTATTGTGGGCAAAGATTTGTTGTGATCTTCAGACACAGTAGGCTCTAGACTGTGAAAGCTTCTGCTACAATTAAGGTGGTATGCTATGAAGTGCAACAAGACTTTGGTGTTTGTCTTACCAAAGACAAACACCAAAATGGATGCCCTTAAGTCATATTTGGGGTGATTGAGGGAATGATATTGTACAGGAACGGAACTCATAGAATTAGGCAAAGCTATTTTTCAGAATTCCTGAACTCCAAAAAAATAATTAAAGAATTCTTACATGTGAGAGATGCAGAAACACAAGCATCGGTGCGAGATTGGGTACAATGATGTTTATGTTTTTAATAAGCTGTACTTCTTTTCTTTCAAAAGTCTTCTGATGGAGAAAGAGCTAATTACTTCATTCAAGATTTGTCCACATTTTTTTCACAGTGTGATTGGGGGGCATATTGTTAGACTGAATCACATCCTCTCATCTATGTGTTGTGCAACCAAACATAAGTAGGCCTTCTGGATTCTTTAGCTATCTTGGATATAAACCAGAGTTAGAATCCAAGATGCTGCCTGGTTTTGAGACATCTGAGAATGATAGTACGCTTTTTTTGCCGTTTCTGCTTAATTGTGTCTGATTCTTGGAGATTGTTGGACACGTCCCTGCAGTTTTCTTGGCCATGTTTTTCAGAAGTGGTTCACCATTGTCTCCTTCCAAGGTCTAAGAGAGTGTGACTAGCCTGAGGTTGTGTATGACCAAACCAGAACTAGAACTCCCAGTTTCTAGTGTAATGCTTTAACCACTACATCAAACTGGCACTCAGAGTAAGCTGTAACATGCCAGTTCTGACTACATATTTGCACCAGTAGATATGAGGAGCATCTTGCAATGTTAACTGAAAAGTATTTGTGACTCTGCTCTTACAGTATGGTGGGAAAAAAGGATATATGGATTTTGAGTGTGTGCATTTATGTGTGTCTGATTGTGTGCTTGTGTCTATGCAGTAATCACACATTTTACTTTGGCTGTGAGGGACCAAATCTCTGTCTTACATGGAGGAGTATTACAAATATTACAAGGCCAATACATACAAAGAAAAAAAATAGCAGACAATAACAACAAGACTTGGCAATGGCAAAGAGGAAGAGAATTGAAGAAAGAGGGAACAAGCCTTAATAACAAATGCATACAAAGCCAGACTTGAGAAGACAGTAACTGACAACAAATGCTGGCACTGCAAAGAAGCTGAAAAACTGTGGACCAACTAGTTAGCCGTCGCAAGAATATTGCACAGATTGAATACAAACAGCAGCATGAAAAAGTAGCAACAAAAAGTAGCAAGAAATATCATTTGCCTGCAAGCAAGAACTAGCGAGATCACAAAATAGACATAGTAATCAAAAATGAAGAAACTAAAGTTCTCTGGGATTTTAGAGTTCAAATACACAATATAGAACCCCAGACTTAACAATTGTCAAAAAGAAAAATAAAGACATTGTAGTACCTGAGGACAGCAGCAGAATAGAAGAAAAAGAATCAGAGAAAATCACTAAACACAAACAGCTACAAGCAGAAGTAGAACAACTGTGGTGAAAGAAAGCAAAGGTAGGACCAATAGTAATAGGTGCCTTGGGTGCTCTCCCAAACCATCTGGAATACCATTTGAACACCATTGGCATTGACTTTGATAAATTTGCCATATCAGTCAATTATGAAAGAGAGTTTTACTTGGAACAGCAGTAATACTTTTATCCCCATCAAATAATAATATCTGCCTATCCAAGATCTTTGAGAAGGACTCAATAGGTAAATAAAAATCTAAACATCTGGCTGACTGCGTGACCAACAATAATAACAACAACAATCCAAATTTCATGAAAGCAGCAAATTTCATAAAACCAAAATCTTAAAAAAAATCTTAAGAATGATTTCCAAGTATGTATGCAAACAAACAAGGTAAACTATATTCCACATCAGTTCAAATGATAGTTCAGCTTTCCTCTCTTTGGAAAACCACTCTAAATAACCTTGCATATCAGTAAATAGCACTTGCTTACATAAGGGACTGGTGTGAAAAAATAATGAGATTTTGTGATTTATCATTATAGTTTAAATATGGCTGTCACTTTATTCTGGGTTCTTTGCCATAAAATGTGTGCAATGCTCTTAAGACTTTTAAAAAAATGAATACTGAGCAAATCAAAAGGAATAATCTAATTGTAAATTAGATTATTCACACAAAATTAGTTAATTTTGAGGGTTGGAAAGAGGATTTGTATGGTATTTACAGTGTCATTTGCTCTTTACTTTTCTGATCTAAATATTTTGCACACATAAAATTAGGTTTAAAACTTTTAGTATTCCCTTTCTGAACTCCATTCATTTTCATTTCCACAACACCATGAATTCATATCAAAAATGTATCTACCCATTTTTCAAAATTTGGAAGAACATTTACTGAACTCCAAATTGTAGAACTAGATTCAAAGCTACCACTTTGATGAGAATGCGTTTGATCTTGGTTTCATTTGTTCTAAACCATGGACAGCTCCAAGAACATCTTTCTGAGTACTACCTAAAGCACAACTCAAATTCTAAATGTAAACCATATTGACTTTTTCAAGTCCTGCACCTCCACCTTACTAGAGGGTAAACTTGTACTGCTATGATAATCTGAAAACTTCAGCTGGGTCTATTGCCGTATCTGGTTATAATATACAAGAGAGAACAGATTATTAAGTAAATTATTAAAAAGCTTGACCTACATGCTTATGTTCCTTGTGTTTTAATTTAATGAAAAAGGGCAAATAATATTTTTTCTATAGAAAGCTCTTTTTTTAATCTATAAAAAAATAACCATACTGCTTTTTTATGAATCAATACATGAACACACAACTATTGTTCATCCAGGTATTGACAAATACTGCTTTTGATATTAAACACTACAAAGGTACAAGAATGCAGTATAGATGCATCCAAAAGATCAGCTTGTAGCAGGTCATAAGATAAGAGGAAAATACCCAATACAACTTCTTCTTCTTCTTCTTCTTCTTCTTCTTCTTCTTCTTCTTCTTCTTCTTCTTCTTCTTCTTCTTCTTCTTCCTTCTTCTTCTTCTTCTTCTTCTTCCTTCTTCTTCTCCTCCTCTTCCTCCTCTTCCTCTTCCTCTTCTTCTTCTCCTCCTCCTCCTTTTCCTCCTCCCCCCTCCCCCTCCCCCTCCCCCTCTTTCTTCCTAGCATATTCCCACAGGTGTAGGATCCACTTTTTGGATCATTAAAAACCACTTTACATGGTCAACTGCATTTCCAGGGTGGAGGCTCACAGCTTGCATATCTTTGTTCAATGGTGTCTTGGAATTTCTGTCTTGCATGCCCACGAGGTCACTGACCATTGACTTTTAATTGGTAGGCAGTCTTGCCCATGGTGGAAGGTGCTGCTTTCTGGACATGTCTGTACCAGCAGAGTTGGCCTTCTCTCATCTTCTCTATAATTGGTGCCAGACCAAAATGGTGTCTTTTATGATTTGATTTGCTAATAGGTAGCATATATTTAAGATTTGTTTACATTACTTGACTTCTTTCAAGAAGGCATCTGAGAAGTTTAGGAGGCCAATGAAATGTAGTGGCCTCATTGCTCTACAATTGGTGTCTCTACATGGGAATTCTCTGCATGCCCACACTCGTGTTAAACAATTCTTATCTAAAACTGTGATGCAATCCATACTATACATTTTGATAGTTTTAAATAATTTTTAAAAATCAATATCTTCTAAATGTGTTCCATAAGACTGCTTGTTAGTAGCATCTCCAGTGAATATTCAGTGTTTTGTAATATTCTTCAAACTAAATTCCTTAGGCAACCATCCATGTCAATGATTAAAAACAGATTAAAGAACTATAGATTTTGCAGCTGTATTAATTGTTTCTAACTATTAGGTTTGTATACTACACTGCACAGCCTCCAGATCTATTTTATTATGCACTTTAAGACTATAATTTCCATTTAGCTGTTGCCAATATTTACTGGCACAAATCTCTTGGTTTTAAAATTTTGTTGTTGTTGCCATTTCTATACAGCATCAATTACCTCTTACTCATTCCGGTATAATGCATTGCAGATAAAGAATGTTCATTCAGTGCTGTAATTAACTAAGTAATTAGCACTGGTCTTAGAAATCTTTTGCAGATCACCTTAGTTTTGAATTTTTTCTGTACTACAAGGTGAATAGCAGGACCTGTGTAGTAAGTATAATTCCTTGGTGTTCCACATTCACTTTCATGTGGATTGATCAGACCTAGATTTTGTGGGATTAAACTGATAAAAAGAGTAATTAGAAAACAAATACATTAAGAACAATAGCAAACAAACAAACAAAACTTTTGGGAACTTAAAAATGAAAAGCTACAGTAGTTACTGGTGAAATCTTAATTATCTTGATTTTGACTTGGCAACAAGTAGTTTCTTTACATTAAAGTAGTTTTCTTTGTTGTTGACTTCCAGGATTGACATAGTTTAGGTTGATATTTCAGGAAAATTATCAAGGGCCTGTTGTTGTAAAGATGACCTTGGGCTAGAAGCTGGGAAAATGGAAGGAAACTAGTCTTACCTTATGCATAAAGCCAGCTGGGTGACTTTTAGCAATTCACTCTTTTTCAGCCCGAGGAAGAAGGCATAGGAGAACCACTTCTGAAAGCTTGCCAAGAAAACTGGAGGGATTTATCCAGGAAATCTCCAGGAGTCAAGAATGACTCAAAGCACAACTACATATCTTTATTAGAATTTAAACACCCCCCCCACACCAAACAACTTCTTTTATATATCATAGAAAAATTATTGACTTTTTATTGACTGAAGATCTTTTCTTCCTTCCTTCCTTCCTTTCTAAATAAAAATGAATTGTGGGAGGTATGGAGGGTATGGTGAACTGAAGATAGTTTTGACATTAATTTTGAATTTTATGCTTACCTGGGTTGATTGCTAGTGGGGAGGTGTTTTCTTTCCCTTTAGGCTTGTTGACTCTTTTGCATAGTGTACAGATTTTGATTTATATAGATGTGATATTATATTATATAGATACTGTTTATGTCTATGTGTCTATTATGGCTAATTTGTCAGAGTGCCAGGGTTCTAAAAATTCCTTAGCATTTTTAGACTTGGCTTGGTCTAGTTTCCCAATCAAAACTATGGTTAAATCTGTCCATATGTTGTGAAATTAAAGAATTTTTTTCATGTCTTCTGACTGCTAGTTGGTGTTCATGGATGCATTCTGTTTCTCATATGCAGTGGTTGTTGCAGTCCATTACGTTGAATGTTGTAGATGACTGCTATTTTTTCCTCTGGGACTGCTGGGTTTTTTGGTTTACTTAGGATGTTTTAGTGGCTTGTGTGCTATGCTGTAGTAATCTATTGTGATTTCTGAGATGTTCTTAATTTCACAACATATGGACAGACTTAACCATAGTTATAGTTGGGAAACAGTAACCATGTCTAGTCCAATTTCTAGAAGTCTGGCATTCTGATAAATTAGCCACCAACAGACATACAGACAGGGATAGGATTCAACCGGTGTTACTACCGGTTCGGTGATTACGTGCGCGTGTAGTACACCTAAAGCTGTGCTGCCCGTGCAGCTGATAAGCATTGTGCACAAGTGCACAGTGTTTGAAAAAGCACTTTTCCCCTTTTTTCAACCTCAGCTATGCTGCGCAAAGTAGCTGAGGTTGAAAAAGCAGGAAATAAAGGACAGGTAAAAGCCGGGCGGGGAGGTGAGCCAAACAGCAGCAGACACAAAACCGATTCTGTGTCTGTTGCTCTTCAGAGCTACCGGTTCTATAGAGCTGGGCAGAACTGATAGCATTTCACCCCTGCATACAGACATAAATAATATCTATATACTTTGCAAAAGAAACAGTCAACAAGTCAAAAAGGGAACAAAAAGACCAAAACACCTCTCCACCAACAATCAGCATCCAGATGAGCATAGCTGAACTACAAGATTAACATCATGGAGCTGCCAACCAAGCCAACATATTAAACATCCCAAGCAAAGAACCCCAAAGACTATCCCCACCAACACTAACAAAGCAAGCCCCAAAATAAACTGAACTCACTCCTCACTAGCATTGATGATGTTACCTAGTTTGTGTAATGAAATGTCTGCAAGAAAACAACCCAGCTGAGAGACCACCAAGAACCCCTCAGAAGGTGAATAGTACAGAAAGGATGAAAAGAGTATTTGCTGTATGACTGCAAATACATAATTAACTTTCAAATAAGCACTGTAGTTTATGGCTTATATACAACACTTGAGAATTATTTTTCACCATGAAGAGCAACAAAGGAAAGCTATCATAAGTCAAAGGGCCATCATTAATTGCATAGTTCAGTTTCATTCAATTAACATAATTTGTCTGTCAGGTCACAGCTGGAAACCAAACATTTGCCTGGAGCTAAACCACACATAGTAGACATGTGCATTTATTCTATGAGATTTTGATCTGGAATGTCACTTCCCAAAGATACAATACTCCCCTTTTCATTTAAATGCAAACATGAATACCAGTAATGAAATCTGAGAGATTTTTGTACAGGTACAAATCTATCTACTTTCTATTTTATTTTCAAAAGCTGAGATGTTAACTACAAACTTTCCTTTTGCATATGGCTTGACATGAATTTTGACTTCTGAGCATCTTCCTAATTTATATTTTGATACATTTAAACAACCACAATCTGCATCATAATGTTAAACTAGATACTGTATCTGTATCTTCCTTCTCTATCTCTTGGTCCTCTTGTTCCTGCTCCTCCACCCTCTGTTTTCTGGATAGCTAAATTATCCAGATGAGTGGATCATGCTCATTAGTTTGAAAATTGTGGATTATGGGATCTTGAAGCTGAATTCATAAATGACTTATTCACTGTGTATTTCTAAAGTAGTGTATGCTGGAAGGTAAGCTGTAATGTTATGACTTTCTTCAAAGCTCTTTGACCAATTCCATTTGCTAGTACTGTATGCAGAGTTTGGGATCAGTTATTATTTTGCTTTTTTTAAATTAGGGACAGCTGCAACTCTAGGGAATTTTCCCATTGATTCTAAATACGAACATTCTCATACATACCATTTTTTAACCAATCAGTTAATGATTAATGTCTTTGAACACAAACCCAGAAATTATGTGTGTGTGTGTGTGTGTGTGTTTGTATGCATTTTTTGTCTGCAAATAATGATAAGAGGTATTCCCATGGTATTTTTATTCAACAAAGTATTTTAAAAATCCACAAAGAGAATGTTATATATTTCATTATAATCCATTGCTCTTTGTTTACAGCTGAAATAAGGTTTTTCCTTTGGGATTCTGCTATCATTTATTTCAAATCAATGTTTAAAATTAAATGGTAATCCTCAAGAGACAGAGGACACTCTTCAGTTACCAGCCTTTCCAATTGGAAATTTTTATTTCATGTTTCTATTTAATACTCAGTCCAGGGTTTGAAATTAATTAAAAGATATTCTTTCTCTAATCTTTTGATTAGTAGCTTCAAAAGATTAAAATAAATCAAAAATATTAGAATAACTTCATCTTTCAGTAGCAAAAAGTAAGCTGTTATAAAATGTACAAAATGCATTCATTTAACTCTCCAATAAACAGAGGCTAAGGGGACAGGAAGAAAAGAACGATGGATTATAGAAAGCATGGGTTCTTTTTGGACAGTATCTCCCAATGTGATTACATTTTGACAGATGAATACTAACAACACACTTAAATTAGTATAAAATAACTAAATGTTAACTATAGAATGATTTACCAAAGAAGAATTTTGATTGAGATGGCCTGAGAAGTGTAAATAAGCAGTTTGGGAAATACAATTCAGCTTTATGGTAAGCAGGATATGTGAAGCTACATGTTTTGCTCTTTAGTATGTCCTTGAGTAATGTGTATGTTAAATGGAAGTGAGAGTTGGATAGATGAGTAGAAACAGGCAGTGGGAATAGGTACTTAAGAAGCATGTGTTGGCAGCAGAGGTAAGATCAAGAATGAATGTTGGTTGACCATAAAAAATACATACAAAAGTGATGACCATAAGAAAGAAGTATGTTGAGATGTTATGTAAAATGAGAATGAATGAAAATGAGTTGCAAAATGATATATGGAGGAAGAGGGAATCTGCCAAGAGGACTGAGAAAGTCATGGTCAGATAGAATCAATGAGATCCTAAAAAGAAAGAGATGCACTCAGGGATAACATTGGCATCATGTTGCTGGAATTATCCTTAAGTGTTGCCATTGATGCACTTTAATCATTAGAAAACAACCCTCCTTCTTTCCTTCTTTCCTTCCTTCCTTTCTCCCTCCTTCCCTCCCTCCCTTCCTTATGTGTCATTAAGTCATTTTAGACTCTAGTGACCCCATGGACAATTTTTCTCCATGATTTTCTCCAGCAACTATATAGATTGATCTCCACATCTCACAATCTCAAAGCAACTCTTTAAATAGCTTTTTTGCATGAATTTGTGCTTGACCTTTTTAATCCATCTCTCAGACTTGCTTGGCAAAACAAGCAGTGGAAGGATTGTGAATAAGAATACTCTGAGCTATGAACTCCCTGAGGGAGCAATGAGAGTTTCAAATGAAATAGTCAAGTTATCATCTGTATAGGTACACCCATTGTTTTAATCTGATATGGAGGTAAAGGAACTTGTAGATAGCCAGGGACTTGCTTCCAATGGAGTCTTTGTACTAATGAAAAATATTTTGGTTGTATAAGGCAGGATCTGATCCCCTTATTTTTTGCAATCCCTCCATCCTTCCTAGTAGATTCTCAACCTCCTTTTTCTATATCTTTCTTATGCCAGGTGCCCGCTCTTTTCATCATCCCCAAGCTCGCAAAAATGGAGAAAAAGATATTGAAAATAAATTATGTTTTACATGAATCTCTCTAAAATACGAATGCAAAACTTATTCTGGACCACTTGTTTATCTGAATTATGAAAGTATTCTTTGCAGTTTTTTCTCCTTCTGGATAACTAGGTATTAACATAGGGCTCCCTCAATGAATCTATCTTCATATGTAATAAAAACTATCAAGAAGGTCAGGGACAAATAAGCTACTGATGAGAACTGTGTTGGTGATCTGGCTTGCACATTTGGTACTTGTATGAACACTGATTTTTGCATCCATCCAGGCTAAATACTTTCTTTTAGTAAGGTACATCTGAAGGGATAATGTCATAATAAGCTACAATATCAGAACAATACAACAGAATATAAGATTGGATAATTGGCCTCCAGGATCCACATTAAATATTCCTGTATAATTCCCAACATTTCAGCATGTTATTTCTCTTACTGTCTTTTACACCACTAACTCAGTCCAAAATCTTTCATCAGAGAAATTTCTGCAGTTTTCTTATTTGAGTTAGGGTTTTCTATTTACTGTAATTGTTGTATCCCAGTAATAACAAATGAAAGGTTTAGTTCTTAGAACAGAATAGAATAGAATAGAATAGAATAGAATAGAATTCTTTATTGGCCAAGTGTGGTTGGACACACAAGGAATTTGTCTTGGTGCAAATACTCTCAGTATACATAAAAGATAAGATACATTTGTCAAGAATCATAAGGTACAACACTTAATGATAGTCATCGGGTATAATAAGCAATCAAATCATACTAGGAAACAGTCAATATAAATCTTAAGGATACAAGTGACAAAGTTACAGTCATGTAAGGGATGGGTGATAAGGGGTGATGAGAAGATTAACAGTTCTTAGTGATAATTAATAATAATAATAGTAGCAGCAGCAGCAGTAGTACAATTCTAGCTCAAGAAAAGTTCCCAGTGGGCTTATTGAAACATATTCTATACAAATGTATTTAAAGCTGGTATTTTAATGCAATGAAAAAGCAAATAACTTAGGTATCAGTCTCACTCCAATTCACCTCCAGATAAGTAGAAATAAAACTGCAATCTTAAGAATATATAGCAGATCCCTTCTATTCTTTGTTTTGATGAAATGTGTGATTAAGCATGGATCGGACCAATGCAGTTTATATTTCATTATGACACAAGGCAAATACTACTATGTTTGGCTGCTGAGTTTTTATAACTGGCTTACTCACAAGTGTATTTGAAAATAATCCAGTAGGGATCACATGAAAAAGGAAAAAAAGACAAATGCACTCTTTCTATAAAATTACCTTTGAACAAAACAAAACAAAGCCAAATTTATAACATTAAATATTATTTTTATTTAAACATGGGAGATATTTTGTAATTTGGTTCTTGTTCCCAAAACTTTACCTCTTCTGCCACAAAAAATTTGTTGACAAAGTCAAAAATTTAAGAATGTTCCAATTCAAAAAGGAGCTCCTTTACTGAGTAGGTTCAGGGTCCATAGTAAGGCACAAATTCCACATATTCAGACAGTTGCAGAGATGCAGATGCTAGACTTCATGTTATGATTAACTAAACTTCCAGCAATGCTGCCTTGTGAGCTGACAGAGAAGGTGAACTGAAAAGAAATCAACCACTCAGCTATTGTGATTTCCCCCCAAGCAGGCTATTCATCCCAGTGTAAGATTCTGGCATGAGTGACTGATGGAATATTTGACTGATGTAATTTATGGTGCTTGATATGACAGCCCATTTCAGGGAGCTCGAGGTTTACAGTATTTGGTACTAGTATTTGCTGCTGAAACAAGAAATTACTCTCCTTGGACAGACTGTAATTTAGTAGTACAACTGTGCAGCTAGCCACCTCCCACTGTATTTCACCACCCACTCCAGTCAGGGTTGATAGATAGTTCTTGGGACCTGCAAAGGATGCTGTAATGTATCCAGCTCACAGTCTTGAAAGATACATGAAGGACAAAACCTAAGCCAAGTATGACATCTATCTCTTGAAGTTAGCAAACAAAACATTGCCAAAATGAAGAATGTGCTCTCTGGCCTTAAAGCTCTCAAATGACCCTTCCAGCAAGACCACTCAGGAACCAGTCCCCCAGGGTGGGGCTTTTGAAAACCGAATAGGAAAAAATGAAAGGAGGAACCAATACTAGTTCCTCTCCATAGCAGTCTTACTCAATGAGAGCCTTCTGAAGTGTTCCTTCCCCTCCTGCTAGATGGTTAGATGCACAGGATTCTTCTTTCCCATTCAGACTCCAGACACATCTTCATGCATCACTCACAGTTTATTTTTCTGCCTTCTGCACAAAGGTGGATTTGAAGCTGTACAGATGCAGATAGATAACTCAACAAGACATCCATAACAAATTACATTTATTGGTTCATCAGGTATCCTCATAACTCACGTTTGTGATGAAGTTCTTCTTTAAAGACCAATTCTTTGTATATCTACTTTGCAGTAAAAAATGGTTATCTCCTAACCCATCTCGTAGCAATAGAAAGAAGCTGCCATGAGTTAGGGAGTTCAGGCAAAGAATGAGGGAAACTCCCCCAACCCATCGAGAGTCAATTTAGTGACCAATCAGGATTACAGATGTGGCCATGTGACATGAACTACATTTCCCAGGATACCTTTAACTACATTTACCATGATGCATTCCCTTAAGGGGACAGCTCATAATTCCTAAGTAACTATCCAATTCCCATAGACTGGCTAGGACAGCACACTCTCCACTTGGAATGGTAAATTCCACTATTCAAGGAAAAGAAAAGAATTAACTATAAACTAAGATAAGCAGTAAACAGTAATACTAACTGAATAGCATATAAATATATAACTAAGATAAGCAGTAAGCTGTGTAACCAAGACAAAAATAGTACACATTAATAAAGCATCAAACAAAGCAAAGCATGCAAAACTTGAGGTTCAATCTTCAAGTTCGGCCACTTGGTGCAAGTTTGCTGGTCACCTCTGGTGGCCTTTTAGGATTGACAGGTTCTCTTGGTACCATGGTGTCAAAGGCATTGGGAAGCTGTTGGAAAGGGTGTTGTGTAGGCATATACCCATGTAGAGCATCTTAGTGGACATCTGGTGGTTGTTGGCAGCCATTTAGGGTATCCTAGCAAAAGTGTACTGATCGGCAGCGGCCTGGAACGTCATTCTTGTTTTCGATGGTGCTAAAGGGCATTGGAAGGCTGTTGGAATGGATGGTGCTAAGACATTTGCCTGGGTTGGAGCCTGCATCTGATCAACACTGACAATTCCTACGATCCCCCATCCTAGTGGAGATTTGATGGCCACTGGGCCATCTACAGGGCCGCCGACTGACTTGGAGAAGAGAAAGGCGGGTGGGGCATTATTTCCCAGCAAGGGTAGGATATCAGCTTCCAGATCTAGAGCGGGGAAGTGATGAGCCAGGTGCTGTAGGTGAGGCATGCTACTTATGACCTCAGGTGTTGCAATCTGACTGTGGTTGTTCAGTATCCCATCGCATTCAAATATGGGCCATCGTGGGAACCAGGAACTTCCATCCAATGACTCTATGCAGAGTCCAGTAGCTCTCCTCCCTGCCGTGCTTCATGGCATGTTGATACAGTGAAGGGAAGTTTGTCCTGTTGCACTTCAAAGAGGTTGAAGAATGCAGGTCTGCCTCAGCCCAACCCACCTCACAGGGTTGTTGTTGGGGGGAAAGGAGGAGGAAGGAGTATTAGATATGTTCACCACCTTGAGTTGCTTATAAAGTAACAAAGGTCAGATATAAAGAAATGAATAAAACAAAACAGAAGAAAAGAAATGCCAGCCTTCTAGAAATATTTAATTGTACCTTTTAAGTGCCTGTAGGCCAGACAAGGAATAATGGATGAAAATTGAACAAGGAGAGATTTAACCTGGAAATAGGGATAAACTTTCTGACAGTGAGAACAATCAACCAACGGAATAGCTTGCCTTCGGAAGTTGTGGGAGCGCCATCACTTGAGACTTTCAAGAAGAGATTGGACTGCCATTTGTCAGAAATNGCCATCACTTGAGACTTTCAAGAAGAGATTGGACTGCCATTTGTCAGAAATGGTGTAGGGTCTCCCACTTGGGCGGGAGGTTGGACTCGATGACCTACAAAGTCCCTTCCAACTCTGATTATCTGTTATCTGTTATCTGTTAACTCATTACAAATAGATTTATTTATTTTCATAAGGCATGCAAAGTGGTAACAACATAATCACAAGATAAAAATCTAAAAATGTGTGATCAGACCAAGAAAAGAAAGGTTTTTGTTCAGAAATATAAATTATGCTAGCCACCACCAAATATCATTGTTTCCAGGGCTGCTCATTTATCTAATTATGTAGAAAATTGAGTTCCCAGTGAATCTCTACCAGGATAAGATCAGGCAAAAATTTAAAAAATTTGCAAAAGCCTAGATTAAAGAAGAATCAGGCCTTAATGATTCTGAATGCTAAATTCATATCATATCATACTTGTTATTAGAGCTGTCTCTGAGGTGTTTTTTTTTTTTCATAGCAGTGATGGCAAGCTTGGCAAGCTTCACAATGACTCAGAGAAACTGGCTATTGACGAAACATTCAGAATCAGTTTCCTTGTCACTCTTTCGCTGAAAGGCTTTATAGAGACTGAAATGGAAATGGATATTTATGTGAGATATTTTCATTTCAAGATTTTTATACTGAAGATGAGGTGGCCTAGGTTAGAAGAGGCTAAGTTAAAACCTTGTGTCTGGATGCAAATCTCAACTTACTTTTTTTCTAGACTCCAAAACACCCTCCAGCCTTAGTAGTTAAAAATCATAATTTCTGAAAAAAAATAATTTCCAGAAGTTTTGAAACAAAAAATACACAAAGGTGGTTCTTTGTAGTTCAATAATGTTTTTTAATGAAAGGAGAATACAGGTTTCTCCTCTCTTTCCCATAATTACCCTAGTCATTGTAGTTCTCTTCCATCAAACATTAAATATAAATTGAATGTTTCCTCTCCAAGTCTGTTTTCAGTTCTTCTCCAAGTCTGTTTTCAGTTTTCATTCTGTCTTGAGATCCTGAAAGAGAGTGACATCTCTTTCTTGTGAAAGGACTCTGCATTTTCAGCAATAAATCCTTCTAAAGTACCATATGAATATTTAGGACAGGGATGTTAAACTTGATTTCACTGAGGGCTGTATCAGGGTTGTGTTTGACCTGTGGGGCGGGAGTGGATGTGGGTGGGGTGGGTGGGCGGCTGTCTTGACCTCACTCATTTTGGGGACACCTGTTGTAGCCAAGTACTGAGGCACTATTTCCCTCAGATCCTCCCTCCTTCTTATTATAATCTCCTTCTTTCCTTCCCTCCCTCCTTCTTTTTCTTCCTTCCCTCCTCATTCCCCCATTATTCTTCCCCTCTTTCCTTATTTTTCCTTCCTTGCTCTCTACCCATCTTTCCTTCTTTTTCTTTTTTTTTCCCTCCTTCCCTTTCTCCTTTCCTGTCTCTTTTGGGAAGCTCAAATGCAAAAGGGAAAACATTTCTCCTTTTGTTTTGTTTTGCTTTTAGTTTGTTTTACTAGCCCTCTGCCAACAAAAATTGAGCCTGGGGGGGCCCTATGTGCATTCCCAGCTCTGTTTCAGTCACGATGGCCTCCTACAGCCCTCTGACAACACAAATGGAGCTGGGGGCTGCTCGTGGGGCCCTCTGAGCTCCATTTTTGCAGAGGCTCCACGGGCCGGTCCTTTACTGTTTCCGAGAGCGGCCCTACAGGCCAGATTGAAGCACCCTGCTAGCTGGATGCAGCCCATGGGTCTTGAATTTGACACCCCTGGTTTAGGGTATTTCATATAGGATGTCTTTTCCAAATTGGAAATCTGAATGTGCTGGTAATGCAGTACCGAAGACCTGTATCTAGTATGGCATTCATAACCAAAGTAGCACATTGGGAGGAAAGGGCTGTTCTACAGGTAGTCCTCAATTTACTTCCCAGAGTCCCAGAGTAATGTGATTCCTACATGCAACCTTCTCAGTCAGCTTTTGACAAGCAAGATCAAAGAGGAAACTGGATTTTCTTAAAGATCCCATGATTCACTTAACAATTGCAGTGATTTGCTTAACAACTGTGAAAAAAAGGTAATAAACTCATGCATGACTCACCTAACAGTCATTTTGCTTAGCAACAGAAATTCTGGTGTCAACTGTAGTCATAAGTTGAGGACTATCTATCTACTGGTCAGAAGGAAGTTCAATTGAATTTTATTTTCCCTTGTGTATTATATTGTTGTAAATCTTAATTGATTATATTATTTTGATACAATATATTTATATAGTCTTAATTAAACTTATTGATGTTCTATTGCTTACATTAGTTGGAATATTAGAAATAAAGAAAATAGAACTTTTGCACCAAAGTCAATTACAATTTAGGATATCAATATTGTAAGTATAATATCATTTGTTATTCTTGTTCATAGCATGTTCATTGAATTCTGATGAACTGATCAATCATGTTAAAAGTAAAATTTTTGAGTTTTTCCAACCAGCTGTACAACCTATTTTTGAGGTGTTTTAGGTTGTTTTTTTTTAAGATATCGATGGAAAGAAATAGATTTTAATGGTTATACAGGAAGGTTGTAGAGAAATAAATATAAAAGAAAAGAGAAGTTATTGCAGACAGGCAGAGATGAAGAGGAATAGAAGAAAGATACAGTTCTGAGGAGTTGAAGAGCAGGACTAACATGATGGGATAATGAATTGTGACAAGTGAATTTGTAGATATGATCTGAGCCTGAAAGGGAGGCAATGAAAGAGCATGTTTGTCCACACAAAACAGTGAAAATTGAGACAGGTTTTTCATGAACCTTGAGAAAGAATTGCCTAACAGACTTTCCAAGGTAAATGAAGCTTTCACTAAAGCTGCCTTTCACCATCAGGTGGGGTTTTTTTTTTTTTTGGTCCTCTTGTTTACACAACATTATGTACTGAGACTCCCCAGTTCATAGGGAAGGGAGCTGATGTTTTGATTCTTTTTCTATCCCCCATCCCATTCCAGTTTGATCTTTATGTACCTATAAAATTGACCCTCCTAATGAGTGGACAAAACAAAAGGTGGAAATATAATTGTTCGGTGTTTTGCTATGTCCTGAGGAAACAAATAATGAATATAATTGGAAGCATGACAGAAAAGATGGAAGGTCAGATCGTTTTTGCTTAGTTCTTTCATTTTCTCTTTTTTCAGAACTATCACAGGAAAAAAGAAAGAATGCTACCCTCCCAGTCAAATGTTTCAAATGCTTTTTAGGGAGTGTTCAGTGAAGTTTTATTCCCTGTAAGGAGCCTCAGAGAACAAGTATATAAATGCTTTCATTTCAAGGGGAGAAATATTCTTTATGGTTGCTTTCTGTTACAATCTGTAGCAGTGTTGGATCTGGGAGAGAGAGACATAGAAAGGGAAAGATAATGGATTGGACCACTATCAAATAAGTTTTCATTTCAAAAAGAGTTTTGGCGAAGTGAACTTCAACTGTTTGACTCCTGTTTGATTCCTACAAAACCCAGCACTAATTTGAATGGCAGCATTCTTTTATGCTGCTTTATCAAATTAGCTTGAGAAAATTACTGAACAGAAGAATTTTTTTCTTTCACTCCCAGTTCACTCAAGTAACCTAAGCGGGACAAAACCTGTTTACTTTTCTATGTTACTCTTAGTTGATTATTTTGCTGCCTAGCAAGATCAAATAACATTTTTAGGTGAGTTTCTTAAAACTAACTCCGAAAGCATCAACAAAAGGTCTATCAAAATCAAAATCTCAAAATCTTCTTTTTTTCTCTTCTCTATATCAGTATTCGGTTAGCAACAAAATCTACTTTTTCAGTTGATCTAGAGTTTGCTATTTTCATATTGGGAAAGTGTCTTTAGTTTGGTATTTAAGTGTGGTCAGGATTAATTTGGGAGTAAGCTGATTGAAATAACAACAGACAAACCTTATATTATGAATAATGAGCCTTGACATCAGATAGAATTGGGAACAACATTAATGATAAAATACTTGCGCCCATATTCATAGTTTTGCCAGAAAGTGCGCATGCCACAGCTTAAACCTCTAAATAGTAACAATACTTGGCTCCATTTGTTGAGAAATATATAGTTGTATTAGAGTTCAAGTTTAATGCAGCATTACATAGCCAGATATGAGAATCATATGACAAAACCTCTAACTTCTACTTTTTCTTCCCTTAACTGTCTCTTATTGATTATCCCATTTTAACCAATCAGGTCTAGGCAAGATGTTTTCATAACAATCAATCCAAGCCCATTTCATATGCAGCTCCCTCCTTCCAGCTGGGTGACCTTGAGGCATTGTCTTGCACATACTTTTATTTTCCCAAGCATTCTACCTCCCCACAGTTCATGGCAGTCTGTCACTGCAGAGCAGTGAAACACAAGCAAGCATAAGGCGACACCTGACAGAAATTAATTCTGAAATACACCCCCTGCTTCATGAATCCCAGATTATAGGGGAAAACATAATGAAAAGAGCCATCTAAATATCATCCTTAGCTAACAATCCATATATCAACAGATCACTATCAGAAAACATGGATTATAGCTCATTAAAAAAAAAGTGTCTTCCACCTTCATGTACTAGATATTCCAGAGCTGTCAAACTCACGGTCTGTGGGCTGGATGTGTCATGCGCTGGCCATGCCCACACCTGGTTTTGCAAAAAGAGAAAAAGTCCTGATACGTCACATGATGCCGCCATGATGATGTGAGTTTCACACCCCTGAGATATTGCATTTGAAACAAGATGGCAGCAAACTCCTTCCCCTGTTTTATCTGACAATATTTTTCACATTTTTGATTGTGCAGTCTGCCAGCTGACTTTAGATATTCTAGACACTGCCCAGGGTTTTGGTTCTTCAGTCCATAGAACTCAATAGAAGATACAGAGAAGAACATATTGTAATTTATAAGTCTAAGAGAATAGCCTGAGTCAAACACTACCAAATGAAAAGTGATTCACTAACTGCAAGACAGTCTTTGCCTTCAAAACCTGTTTCGATTTATCGGGAGGATTTTAAAAAAAAATAATAAAAAAAAATTCCATCGGGAGAAGGGTGGGGAAATGATTTGTAAGAATTTAATATGAGACCGGGACCACAATTCTTCCCCACTCACAACCCCAATGTGTTTTATCTATGCCCTTTAGATATATTTATTTCCATAAGAAAGTAGAGTTTATGCTGATGGAAGCTAAGGCAGCATTTTAAAAATAAAGATGAAACTTCATTAAAATTCCAAAGGAAAGCAAGCAGAGATGATTTGGGAAGTTTTATTTACTTATTGGGCAACTCCTGCTAAAAACATTTAGGTCCTCTATGTATTTAAAAAGTAATAAATAGCTATTGTGCTTACTTTATAAACTTGTCAGGGTGTCTTCATTTTATTTTCCTGAACAAACTGAATTTCTGTAGTGTTCATCCCCAGCCAGTTAATAAATACATCACCCTAAAAAGTGCTGTGGTATTAAATTTACAGCGGATAAAATATGGATGAAGTTGCTTTGCTTCAGGTACGTCAAGTGTGATTTAATATCTCTCACTACCCTTATGAGGAGTAAAATATTACTCGCCTGCTCCAGCAGCAAGATAGTGACCTTTGCTCCCAAGTAGCAGCCACTCAGCAAACAGTACCAAATGAAGAAGTAGAATAACATATAGATTTGCCATAAGAAAAAATTGATCTCAATCCATATATCAAATCTGCTGATGAAAACTCTGCATGGGAAATGGAACCATCTTAAATATGGGGTTGCAAAAACTCAAGAGAGAAAGATACAGCTGCTGCCTGATATTTGAGAATAAGAGGGAAATAAATAGATTTTTGCCAAGAAAGTCTCCTGTGTCTTTTCAGTAGGGGTACGTTCATACATACGTCCAGTCACCATTGTTGAGATTAGCAATAGTTTATTCCATGGCTGAAACAATATAAATATATGATAGAAATCTTTGTGGCAATGTTTTATATTTGGTGATGTTCCTATAGGCAATTTCTGAATAACCTAGCTTAATTTTTGTGACAAAATACCCCAAATCTACCCTGATATCGAAAGGTGACTTTTTTTCCCCCAAGAGGAAGTGTTTGTAAGCAAAGAAAATACATTCCAATGATTTACATTTTGCTTTCAAAAATTGTGAGCAAGAGAAAGCATACTGCTCTGCATTTCAAAGAAAAAGGAGAATGAAAATTTTTTGACAACAAAGACCCCCAAAAATGAAACAGACAAATCATACAGCTGAGCACTTTTAACCTAGTGGCATCGATTAACGAAGCCGCTATTGTATTTATAATAAGCACTGAAGAGGTAAACTTTTGGGGGCGGGAGCAAAAAACCCCACCTTTCTCTTTTTTTTGAATTAGAATGTATTAGATGAAACAATGACAGATTCTGGGATACAATTCAGCTATCGGTTTAAGTGATATAAATGACGACCCACCCAAATGAAACAATGGAAAATGCACACACATATCCTTTCGGATAGGATGCTCATCTTTTAAAATGTCCTTTAATGACATTTTTAAAACATGGTTTTCATATATATTTCCAGGCCTGAAGCCTTGGTCTTGTGAAAAAGACTTAGAGAAGATCTCAGAAGTTTACTGTCAACATGAGCTAACCTGTTATAACTAATTAACTAGCTTGTTTTAACTTCTTTTGAAATATCATTTAACGATTTGTAAATCTGCTCAGTCACTGGGAATCAGACAGCTTATGAACTTAATAAATTATTATTAATTATTACTAACTGATTTTCAGGTGGGATCATCTACTCAAAAGTCTTAAATATTAAATATGAGCTTAGATCCACCGAGATGATGCTAAATGATACAAACTAATTATTCCGTTTGGACAATAAGGTACGCGAGACCAGTATCTCCACAAACAATTCTTTATTAAACAGTATAGTGACTTGTAGTGGAACGCTTGCCGAAGCCGCGACAGACCTTCTTATAGCGGCTGCTCGCGGCTTGTGGCCAATGACAGTTCTTTAGAATTCCCGCCATCTGGCGAGCCAATCAGATTGGTGCGTAATTGCCCAATCCGAGAGCGGCCTTTCGGCCAATCAGTTTTAGCTATTTGGACTCTTCCAATTTCCATACACAACACCCCTCCCCCCTTGGTTTCGTCCAACGTGCGTAACATAGTCACACAGGTAGGTGAGTGGTTTGCCCAACTTATCTTTCGTGGGGCTGTATTCCATCGAGTTAACCACATATCGACAGTGAAGCGCCTTTTCTCGCATGTTCTCCATGGAAACCTCCTGGAAGCGTTTGAGCTCAGCCCCTTCCCACCGCCGCCTCGGGATTTTCTCGGCGACTCGGTTGAGGCGGGCTGTTGACCTGACATGCCACTCCCTCTGGTTTGCTGTGCTTTGTTGAGCTGGTCGCTAGCTGCTTTCTCCTCAGGAAGGCCATGCACGCTAGCTACGGTTCTCTTCTCTGGAGGTTGTCGTTGCAGTAAGTGCTCTTTTTGTTTATCAGAGTTTCTATTTTCGGCGTTTGTTTGTGTCTTATAGTTATTGGTGTTATGTATGTCCCCTTTTTATTATTTTGTGTTCCCCGCTCGCCACTGGTCTGTTTTGGAGTGTTTATGGTTTGCAGCGGTGCTGTAGTATTTCGTTCCAAATCTGTCCTAGAGTGAAAGCTGGTCGATGTGGCCACGTCCATGTCTCTGCGTTTCGATCTAGTGCCAGTCGGTATGAACTGGGACCCTGTGATTTGCACGGACAACTTGGCTCGGAAGCGTCATAATGCCCGCGAACGTAAATTTTTTGCCTCGGTTAGACTAACTAGCTCGCCTTCATACGCAAAGGAGTGGATATTACACTTGAAGGAGGTCAGGGGTGTTTTTCACAGCTATAAGTGGGTGATTGCAGTTATCAAAGTAGGGAACGCATTTTGTCTACCCATGAGGGGTTCATCTGGGCATTTTTGGTGGTTGATGGCTTGGGTGATATGCTGAATCGTGTTAAACGTTTCGTTAAGTTTATCCCTGGACGTCCCCCGTGCTCCATTATTTTCTGAGGCCTCTTTGGAATAAACGAACCATGAGTTCACGCTATCCATTGATGCGGATGAGCCGGCGTTGTTGGGCATTGTCGGTATGCCCTGCGCAGCCAGGTATGCTCGGGGGAAAAGCTATTAAAAGCAGTAATACTGGGGGCATGTTCAGAGACACTACATCTGGAGCACATGAGTACGGCAAAAAAGCTCTGATCAACTGTTTTACGATGCTTCAGTAGTAGTGGGGCCATAAGAAACTCCAACCAATTTAATATAGTGTCAACAATTACAAGATATTTGGTTCCCAGGCAAAGTCACATTATGCAGTCATCGACCATGGGCCTCTGGGGCGTTTCCCATTCCAGACTGGTGCAAGAGGGGGGTAAGCCTATAGATTTCTGGCAGTCCATGGCATGTGCCACCCATTTTTCAATTCTTTTGTCCGAGCCCTGGCCACAAAGATCTTGGCCCAGGGCTTTCATTATTTACAACAGCCCGGTTAGACAGTTGATTTCCCATGTCTCGTATGTAACATGCACAACACTTCCTCTGCAACATTTTTCGGGATGACCACCCTTCTCCCCACACGTATACAACCCCTTGCAATGGACAGTTCGTCTGCCTGGTGCGAAACAAGTGTAATAAAGTTCTCACTCTAGTCCTCATCCGCCAGCCACTCCCGTACCTACCAATGCAAGAGGTCGAGCTGCTCAGCGGGTCTTGCGCGGTGGGCTTTAGTAGATGTCTGCTTGCGTCTATGCAGCGTATCCGGCCATGTCTCAATCTGAAGAGTGGAGGATTAGGATTGGTTGCCTTCTTGTCAGGCCAGTGGGGAACAGCCTCAAGCATCCCACGCATGGGTGAGTAGTATTCCAGGGCAATGGATTGAGTGTGTAATGCAGCGAGAATTCTGACACACCTGTTATTTTTGGTACGATTAGGATGTTCGCGGTTAGGTTTTGTTCCCCTGCCAGTCCCTAGCAGGGTTATATGTCTGTAATATAGAAAATGTCCTTTACCATATAGATATTTGTGTTGAATTTTTGAGTGTCTGCTATAATTGGGGGCTTCTCGCGTCAAGTGGCTTAGTTTCTTTCAGATTTTGACAGCGTTTTGGAGTAGAAGGCGATTGGTGCTTCTCTGCCATTCTGTAGCTTGTGGCTCAGTTATGCGCGCCGATTTCCAAATAGGTAGATTGATCACATGGTGACCCTCATGTGCAGGTGTTGCTATGTATTGTATAAATGGTTGGATGTTAATAACTGTACCTTAATGTTTTATTGGAACGCTGTTTGTTTCTCTGGCCCCAAGTTCCAACAGTTTTTTGTTCTAATAGTTTGATTATCATGGCCTCTGCTATGCGGTTGCCTATGTTGAGCGCAGCAAGACATTGTTAGAAATTCAATGAAACCCTAAGAAACCTGTAATTCTGTTTTGTTCTTAGCGCCGGTGCTTCTTAATTGCCTTATAATTTCTTTTCAGTAGGTGTCCCTGCTCATCTATAAGATATAGCCCAAGAATCGCACTTGGATTAGGTATGGCTAGTTTACATTTTTCTCGTTTGACTTTAAGCCGCTGCTTCCCGAATCTTTTGCTAGACTTCGCTTAGCTCTTATCTTCTAATTGGTGTTTGTTCTTTTGCTGATACTAATACTTCGTCAAAATAGGAATGCCCCTTTTAGTTCATTTAGCAAGGCGCTCCATTAGGCTTTGGAAAATGCCTGGGGCAATGGCTAACTGCCATTGAAGTCTGTTTGCATTTGAATTCCCCTCTGTGCGTACTATATAGTCTGTGCTCTGCAGTTTCGGTGTGTCAACCGGCACGACTGTATTATCTTGCCCGAGATCAAGCTTTGCTAAATTTTTCTCCCCCTAATGAAAGCCAACAGGTGTTGAACTAACCAGAACAGCGCTATGGCTAGGCTGGATGCATGATTGATAGGTACGCCTATAGTCACACCACAGATTGCATGACCATCGGTGGTTTGACATGGAAAGTCACTAGGGAGTTTCCACCGGCGATGGTCGATTGCTCTAACACCCCTTGTGCGATGAGTATTGTTTCAAGCTGCTCATCCTATTTTCGGTTTTAAGCGAAAGGGAATCGCGTCTGGCTCTTGAGCCGATGTGGCGAGCGTACGCTATGAGGGTCTAGGGCTAGAATGATTATAGGGGTTCCCCTCTACTGCCTAGTGGTACCTGTGCCTTGTACGGAGTCCCGTTCAAAAATGTTCCCGGAACTCTTCAGCAGGCTCTCTCTCCATTGGTCTCAGCGCACGCGCTGTTGATCCACCGTTCACTCCAATTCCAGGGCTCGAACCATTCCGATTCCAAGAAGACTTAGGATGATCCGGTTGACATGCTGTCAGAGGAAGTACCTCAGCATGATTCTTATGAACTCTATATAAAAACTCGTCCAAGACCACTACTGGGATTTGGCTATTCCCTGGGTAGCATCTTTACACCAGCTAATATCGCGCTTTTGCACTGTTCTCCAGGTTTCTCGTTGCTTAATGTCGTTGGTATCAGGTTCTGATATGTCCAGGATACATTGTGCACAGTGTAATGTGCATCCGGGTCTACTCTCCATCTCACAGCTTTCCTCTTGATTTTCACTATTATCTTGGACCTTTTTTGCGCTATTGCTCGCCTGGCATTTCCGATGATTATTGTTTGATTTGTTTCTGTCTCTCTTCATGTCATGTCGCCGTTCCTGTTCTCTCAGCTCCATCGGCTTCCGGCTCTGTCATCTCTCTGTTTTGGGGGGGGGTGGTTAGCTGCCGCGTCTCTTTTCTGTTTTCGCGCAGACCCTAGCAATCTGCCCCATTTCTCCTCTAAGGCACCACGTAATCTGAACTATAACCAAGGAATCAGCGTCCATCAGCGCAAATAAATCGCTCCCTTTTTTCCCCCATTTCTCCATATACGATGTAAGCTTTCGTGTCCACGGATACTTACGCGCGTCATACCTCCAGACATTGATTCTCGTCCCTCTCGCTCGTTTCCGCAGACAAGCGAAGGTCTTATCTGTCTCGGCTTGAAGACGGTATGTCTTCTTGCTATCAACGTCCGGGGAGTCGAGGCTTCTGTGGGCATGTCGTTGTGGGCTTTTATCACTATCCTGAGCTGCCCTATACTACCTTTCTCATCCGTGATCTTCAAAGTGTCTATCAAGGTTCATGATTGTGAATTCCACACCTTCTCACGGGGCGCCAATGTGGCATGCAGATTTCTTGGTGCTTTGAGTGGGGTTGGCTTCGCGATGGCCTCAGCCATTTGATGTTCGTCGTTTAACAGCTTGTTATGGAGCATAGCGTCCTTCAATCCAGGCCACGCGGTCTCTCATGGCTTTGTCCATTTCTGAAATCTCGCAGGCTCCCCCCACAATATCTTCTTAGGCTGCTACAAAATCTTCTTGATGCTTCTCGTCTTCCCGTTGGTCTGCATTGTACTAAAATTCATGCCTTTTGATCGATGGAGCACCACAGGCATAGAATGACTCTGTAGCATGCGGTTTAATTCTGGCCATGCCATCTGTTTCATGTCCCGTGGTTTGGCTAACGCCTTTGCCATTTTGAAAATGGCAGGGCCACAGTACGTGAGGAATACAGCTCTCTTCCTCTGGTCGGTTATTTCTTGTAGCTCATTGCTTTCCAAGAACATCAGAAAACAGTCAATGTATGACTCCCAATCTTCGGCTGTGTTGAACGGTGCGGGCAGTGCATTGTTACTGGCCATCTTGGTTGCTCAGTTCCGGTTGGTGCATGCTTCAGTCTCGCTCTTCTAGGACGATCCCACCTTCGTTGCCAGTGTTCCATTTGGACAATAAGGTGTGTGAGACTGGTATCTCCACAAACAATTCTTTATTCAACAGTATAGTGACTTGTAGTGGAACGCTTGCCGAAGCCGCGGCAGCCCTTCTTATAGCGGCTGCTTGCGGCTTGTGGCCAATGACAGTTCTTTAGAATTCCCGCCATCTGGTGAGCCAATCAGTTTGGTGCGTAATTGCCCAATCTGAGAGCGGCCTTTTGGCCAATTAGTTTTAGCTATTTGGACTCTTCCAATTTCCATACACAACACTAATGGCATAAATCTTTGTACCTAATTTCTTCCACACACACTGAATATAACAAATACAAATCCTAGCCACAATTACTCAATAAAATCAATTCATATCTAACATATTGGAGAGCACTGCTTCATACCAATATACTGTACTGAAGACAATCCTTAAGGTGATTGTCTTTACATTTCTTTTTGGTGGATAGTATCATAAGAGTGAATTTATGCAGAACAGTAGAGAGTTCTCATTGCATGAGCAATCTTTAGAAATAGTTTTCAGAACAAATACCTTTTATATAGGTTTCTTTGTCTGCAATGCTGCTAAGTGAGGGTAAACAATAAGGTAAGGCAGGGCTTTGTTTGCTGAAAATTATTATTAAGCCACCAAACTATAATGTTCAAGTTGATGATCACTTCCTCCAAAGCTTGTGGCAATGGTTAGTAGTTAAAATCCAGCTAAACAGTACTTTCCCAAATGAGCCCATGTAAAATTTATGCTCAGTTTTATTCACAGTTAATCTGAAAATGGATGTATTTAGTCAGATATCAAAGTGTATAATTTTTATTATGTTTCACATCTATTAGGAAGAAAACACTACAGAAAACAAATAGTAAAATAGTCATCAACATGATACATATAATCCAGAATACCACAATCTGGTACAATCAAAATAAAAAGCATGATCACCACCCTAAAAGGCAACCATTTAAAGCTTGGCAAGGATTCACTGAAGTCATGTGATTTTTCGAGAGAAAAGTCAATGATTTGTAAATATCCCTTCTGCTCTCCCAAATCGTTTACATCTTCAGGAGAATTAGGATGTGGAAAATATCCTAGCTTTTTTAAATGTAGCAGATACAATCAGGAAATTGGGAACTTCTTTATGGAAAAGATTGTAACCTTTTCTAACATTGGTACAATATCTGCCTCTTTGTCCTGTTGTATAGCATTATACTTTTGGAATATATTGGCCCATTCCCACAGAATATTATGTGTTACCTATGTTTGAACCAGATTTTATTTTATTTTGAATTTTGATTTTAATTTATCTGAAAAATACATGGAACATAAAAATGGAACTAACTGAAGAATTTTAGGGAGAGCAAATGTAAAAGAAGCATGATCTAAAATACATGGCATTCCAACAATTAATAATAAAGGCCAAACCAATTATATCTTTGTTTGGTTTGGACTTTGGATACTGATTGTAGGCTAAGGTTTAGGAAAAGTTATATTACAGGAGCTTTGCAATGCATGTCCAGTCATCTTCACTGCCAAAAGTAGTATGAAAAAGTATCATCCGAACTATCCATTTGATGGCTTTCCCACATATATTAATGATATACAAATCAATGTTGAATAGCATATGTAAGTACAAGTAGAACCAACCAACTTAGCACTCATGTTCTATCATTGATCAAAACTTCTTGTACATTATCTCATTCTAAATCCTAAACAATCCTGTAAGGCAATTATAGGATACCCGAGGATCAACACTATTCTTGTTTCATCTTTCAGTTAATGATATCAGGTTAATATGATAAATATACCTAATTAATATTGTGAAGAAAAATAGATATGTTCATTTTGTTGAAAGAACTTAGGAACTATTTAGTATCTTCACCTCATTCCTTCCCCCAGCTCCCCCAAAATAAAGCCCTATATTGAATTATTTTTCTAAACATATTTGAGAGTGCCCAAAAGTGTCCACTTTTTTTCTGTCTCTTATTTACATTAACTTGCAATACAAGTTAAAGTACCAGCAAGGACAGATAAAGAAAATATGGTGATATTTCCCCCCCACCCCCATCTCTCTCATTGCCCTAATCCTTAGGAAAGTATTTGATGGAGAGATATTGCATCCCAAGACTGCTACATTTCCCAAGTACTGTTAAAAGCCAGGGTTGGTTTACATATCATCTCATTATACCATAATGCTAATTCTTTCAAGGTTAGAGGCAAACAGCTGACCAGGCTAATCCAGATGAAAATTATCCATCCTGCCATCCCCCCCTCCTAAAAAAAGGATTCAAGACATTTGTGCAAAACAAACAGGACAAAAAAAGTAAAGAGTATGAAGCTTTATCTCAGTCTAAATGAATTTGCATTTAATACATAACAATAACTGTAGGTTCCTCCATCCCCTTTGGTAACAACTCTATTTCCCTTTCTTACTGAAGCTTTAGAAATCTGTGCCTGGTACAACTTTTGGCAAGATAAGACCGATGCTTAACATCCTAATTCATTTTCAGTTGTCACTTCACTGTCCTACAAAGTGCACTTCTTCAAATGAAAGCCATTTCCTGTAGGTGATAGTCCATCCTTTGTTTGACCGCAACCAGTAAAAAGGAATTCACCAACTGCCTTGTATATCGATTCCCCTTTCTCTGCTATATTTTCAGCCAGACTATTATGTAATTTAGGGCATTATTCCCATCCTCCAAGATGTTGGATGACATAATATTTCCCTTCTTTCTTCCATTCTCCTATAAGAATCCTATTACAGCCTTTTCTCCAATATTTTTTTCTCAAGGCTAAAAAGATTGTTTTGCTAAGCTCTCCTCACAGGACTTAATTTCTTCTATTTTGTTATTCTTCCCTATTGCTCTTCTTTGAACCCATTTGCTTCACTCTTATCTCCCTTCCTGTCTTCTTCCATCCATCTATACACATTTTCACTATTTTTTTCATATCAACATTATATCAAAAGTACTTATGTAGATATAACTTTGATTCAATGTGGATTTCATAGTTTTGGTTTGCCAAACGTAAAAAAGATAATGCTTGATGAAAGTGTAAATTCTAGTTCCCAGTTGTTTCTATATTTTAAAGAAATGTGATGCTGGCATTGGCAACTTATTATCTGAGCAGCACAGCAGAACATGCAGGAAACGGAGCCCAGTGTGATGACCTGGGGCGTGACACAAAGGCAATACAGTCAAATAATCAGTAGGAGTTCTGTTATTTGCTCCAACTTTGCCCCCAATGTCCTGGTTATCTTCTGGGCTGGAGAAAAACTCTCTCTCTCTTTAGCTGTAGAGATTCAAATCCAAAATGTTGTCAACAAAAACTGTAACCATAAGTCCAATCAAGGCAAGATGATATAATTTGTCTGGCAGGGCAAGAGAAGGAACTCCTGACATGAAGGAGCGGCAGTAATTCAACCCAGTTGGGAGAATGCCAGGAACACAGGTAACCAAAGTCAATACAAGATAAACTCATGTTTGTTCCCAGCAGACATTGCTCTCAGCCTGCATCTCTTAAATTCTCATTCCCAGGTGTGTCTAATGAAGGGAATCAGGACCATTTCCTCCCCATAAGCCATGCAGCCCACGTTGCTCTCTTTTCTGTTCCTCCCTGTGTGCCTTAGAATGAAGTGGGGATGGGCCTGGGTCTTCCTCTGAACTCCCTTTCCCTTGTTCTACATTTTCCCTGCTCTGCCCAGCCAGACTTTGCCCTTCCTCAGTTTCCTCCACAGCCAACGGAGCCACACTCCCACTCCCTGTCAGCTGTTCATCTTCTTCCTTGGATTCAGACTCCAACAGGGCCCTGACATCCAGAGAGGTACTTCTGGCTATTCTCTTCCTCTTCCTGCTCCTCTCCTCTTATCTTCTAGTGAAAATAGGACAGAAAATAGGCATGGAATATCCGGGCTGCCATTAAATGGAGGCAGAGAGATACAAAAACACATCTTGATTTTGACAAGTCAAAGAGAAAGATTTCCAGGTCATAAAGCTGGGGACAAGGAGAACATCAGGTGAAAGGGAACTGTGTGCTGTCCCAGACAGTCTATGGGAATTGGATAGTTACTTAGAAATTATGAGCTGTCCCTTTAAGGGAATGCATCATGGTAAATGTAGTTAAAGGTATCCTGGGAAATGTAGTTCATGTCACATGGCCACATCTGTATCCTGATTGGCACTAAATTCGACCCTCAAGGGTTGGGGAAGGTTTGCCTCATTACTTGCCTGAACTCCCTAACTCATTAGCAGCTTCTTTCTATTGCTACGAGAATGGGTTAGGAAGATAACCATCTTTTACTACACAAGGTAGATATACAAAGAATTGGTCTTAAAGAAGAACTTCATCACAAACGTGATTAGGAGGATACCTCATGATTATGAGGAACCAATAAATGTAATTTGTTATGGACGTCTTGTCTATCTGCATCTGTACAGGACGTCTATCTGCATCTGTTACAGCTTCAAATCCACCTCTGTGCAGAAAGGCAGAAAAGTAAAAGATGATCTCCTGAGGCCATCTATATATAGAGTTGTTAATTGTGATTTGTGATAAAGCAAAGTATATTGAAGCCAGCAGTGAAATTGCAAATGTTCATCTAAACCTGCATTTCCCCATCATCTCTCTGGTGAGTATCAAACTCTTTACATGCTGTGGATCATGGGAGGTTGGAATTCCCCCACTGCTAACAAACAAAGAAAACCAATAACTCACCCACCCCCCTTCTCCATGTATGCAAGAGACTTCAAACATCCATATTCTCTGGCTTAATCTGTACTTCCCATTGCTGGCCAAAGTAACAGACCTTGTTTGGAATTGAAGGAAGGGGCCAGGTATTCCCCATCTATGTCTCTCTCCAGTTACAAACCCTTTCCAAATGCAACGAAAGTTTGAGAAATCTTGCATGTGTTGCTAAAAGGAAAGGTGTTGTATTTCTTATGCTCTCAACTGCTTCGTAGAGGCAATAAAGGAGGCCTCTCCAGCTATTTTACAACCACTCTGGCCAGTTTATTGGGGGTCATAAATCATTAGTGAAGGACCGTCTTCAAAGCAACAGAGCACATTCCTTCCCCCAAGTCACAAGGCTGATTCAGGAGCAATTTCCTTTGTTTAAATGCCTAACGTTTCTTCATCTCCTCCTATCTTTACTAAAAAATTAAAAGCATAACATGGCCACAGTGCATGCAACTTACTGAAGTATTTTTCCTAATGAATTTTTCTCTTCCAGCGAAATTGGCTGACACTCAACTATTAACTTACAGCACCATCTGAAATAGGCAATAAATTCCTTTGGGCAATCAGCAAACTTCATAGCCATGAGGCTCACCCCCCTAAAGAGAAAAATCAGACACAAGTAAAGCAGCCTACATCCCCATCTGGTGACCAAGAAGAAATTTACAGTGAAGTTAAAGAATTCTTACCCCTTCCCCCCCCTTTTTTCCCCTTTTTTTCAAGAGTAGGCAGGAAATTCTCCACCCTCTTTTTTCTTCCACAAAGAAATGAGACATAAGCAATGCAGCCACAGCTACATCTGGGGCTCAAGGAGAAATTTCCCAGACTTTGATTTTTTTTACACAGTTTCTCAAATATTGACCAGAGTGTTTCTCCATTGATAATCCCTTTTTTGAAACCATTGTAGACAATTTAATCAATTTAATTCAAAGGTCCCAAGAGTAATTGCAACCTAACATGGGCGTAGCAACAGCATTTTCCTGACCCTCTGCTACCACCTTGTGAAACAAGTGACAATAATAGGCATATTTCTGTGTTCCGCCCTCAAGTCTTCAGACTACGCTAAGCATATTTCTGCGTTCAGGGCTCTAGTCTTCAGACTTCACGATGCAACCTCTAGTGCCTCCTTGTGTTGCAAGCTCACAATGCACCCTAGAAGCAGTCATACTCTGTGCTGTGCTAGCATCGCCCAGACTCTGCAGTGCCACCTATGTGCTCAAGTACTAAATCCAGCAGCAATTCTACTATCTGCTACCTGCTTGCAGTGCACCCTAGTACAAAAAAGGGAATTGCATGGAAAAACACTAAAATTTTCCAAAATTCTTCCTTTACCAATTTGAATCATGGCAACTTCCTCAGCCATGACAGATGTCTCTGATGTACCAGAAGACCAGAATCCTCCTCCCACCCTTGTTGTAAATGTGGATCCTGGTTCCCAACAACCAACTTTAGATGTCCAACCCTCTGGAGAAGCCACGATACCTCCGAAAGCCTATGACCTCAGAAAGAGTCAGAAGCTTACTGAACCCATGGAAGAATACTTGAGGAACAATTGGCAGCAGCAATATTGCCGCTACACAATCTCATGGGCAAAGCTTGAGAAGATCTGTGATGCCCCAAAACATAAGCTGCCCCCCGAGAAACTCTGCATATTGCTAGATGATCTAGATGCTCTTTTTGCACAGTGGAGACACAGCAAAAACAATCTCAAGTCCATCCAGTCAAGACTGGGTGACCCCAAACTCCTAACACACATCCAATACTTCGACAACTTTCACAAGGAATGCAAAGACTGTGTCAAGGAAAGCAAGACAGCCCGCCAGGGAGCTCTCCACAATGTGCTTCGGCAGGAAGTAGCTTCAAGGGAGCAGGCCACATCTGACATGGCTCCTCTATCACTTCTTCCACCATTCTAAGAAAGCCTCCTCCCTCCATCCCAAATCAGCTTCATCACAGGCAGGTTCTGGTGTCTCACACCAATTCTTTGCTGCCGGCTCTCACCATCCTTCCAGAATATCCTCCCGTCGTAGCAGCACATTGCAGGCCTCCAAAGCAGCAAGTTACGCTGAACGAGCTGTAGAAGCCCAAGTTGAAAATTGAGCATCAACTGCACATCACTGTGTGCTGACTCACCACACCCTCATTCGTGTCTTCCAATCTGCTTAGCCAAAGTGTACCCTGAAGGACACCCTGAAAATGCCATGAAAATGTATGTGTGGATAGACACTCAAAGCACCTGCATCCTGGCAAAGGTAGCTGACCTAAATTCAAAACCCTGCTGGTTTTTATGTGTGAGGTGCATTTAGAATTCACATTTCCTAACACAAACCCTGCTGGTTTTTCAAACCCTGCTGGTTTTTATGTGTGAGGTGCATTTAAAATTCACATTTCCTAAATTTTAGCCTGGTGCTTTAATCACCAAACCAAACAAACCAAAAATAACTAATAAAAAATATAGCATTTCATCATCTGCCCACCCCTTTGTCCGGGTATATGTGGGGAGTGGGGAAGTAGTGACAATTAGACTAGAAGTATAAAGTTGGTGAAAAATGTAGCATCTTGGCTTTTATTTTAATATAATCTTAAATGTATTATGCAGAGGTCCCCAAATTTGGCAACTTTAAGACTTGTGGACTTCAACTTCCAAAATTCTCCAGCCAGAGAATTCTGGGAGTTGAAGTCCACAAGCCTTAAAGTTTCCAAGTTTGGGGACCCCTGATGTAGAATATTGAAGAGAAATGGGAGTAGTTCAAAAGTCATCTTAAAAAAACATTGGTACTATACATTTTTTTTCTATTCTGTTACCAGTTAAAAGTCAAAAGAGGAAAAAAATGAAGATATCCACTGAACAAGGAATAAACTGATATTGTTTCATAGCACCATGTGCCAACCATCCTGTTTAATAATGTTAGAAGAAATTGAACATAACTACTGAGCATTTTTGCTGAAAAATTAGCCTATACAACCTTAAGACAAGTGAACTTCAATTTTCAGAATTCTCCAGCCTGCCAAGCTGGAGAAGTCCACATATCTAAGTTACTGAGATTAAGAAACACTATATATAGAGTATCTGGAAAGATAAGATTTTTAAAAAATTCTCCATAACAACAAGATACTGTGAATTGCAAGAGAATCTTTTTAAGTTCTTTCTGGTCATGTATCTTAGCACAACTGACAATTGGATTGGAATGAGCTTTATTCTTCTCTAGAACATCTTCATGTTCCTCACTCAGACTTTAGTAAAACCTTTAAAGCAAACATTTTTTGTGACGCTTCCACCAAGAATTTATTGTTCAAAGGCTCCATCCCAACTTGCATTTTAAAATATAAGATATGAGGTCTTTATCTATATTTTAGGGTTAGGTTGCTATTATCATCTTTCTTATCTTCTCATTTGTCATATTTTCTCATCTTCTTATCTTTCCTACTATCTTCTCCTTTTGGTATCTTATGATTTATCACTTGCTGTTTGTAACTTATGATTAATCATTGTAACTATGATTTTTGATCTATGACTTACTGCTTTGTTGTTGTATGTGAGAGCTTATGAACCAAAGACAAATTTCTTGTGTGTCCAATCACACTTGGCCAATAAAGAATTCTATTCTGTTCTGTTCTGTTCTGTTCTGTTCTGTTCTGTTCTGTTCTGTTCTGCTCTGCTCTGCTCCATCCCGCCCTGTCCCATCCCATCCCATCCCATCCCATCCCATCCCATCCCATCCCATCTCATCTCATCTCATCTCATCTCATCTCATCTCATCTCATCTCATCTCATCCCATCCCATCCTATCCTATTCTTCTACTCTAATCCACTCCACTCTATTTATAAATGGAATTACAATTAGCCACTGCCAGAAGCATCCATGGTGGGAGGAAGGAAGTAGTCAAGAAGGTGATGCTGGTGGTCATTATTTGGCAATCAAAGCACTGATCTTTCTTTTTTAGATGTGATGCATAAATCACATAAATCTCACTTTAGATTTAGGGCACAAATCACATTAAAATGTAGTGGGCTTCATTTGTAAGGAAAAGAAAGCTACCTACATATCCTTGCAGTTACTTGACAAATATAAATGTGTAGTCCTGGTGGCCTTTACTTATCTCTTGACTTCTGTTATGCTAGGGCTGTTTTGCTTTGGTTAGTATATACCAGCCTTCCCCAACCCATTGTGCTAGTGGTGGGATTCAAATTTTTTTACTCCCGGTTATATGGGCATGGCTTGGTGGGCATGGCAGGGGAAGGATATGCAAAATTCCCAATTCCTCCCCACTCCAGGGGGAAGGTTACTTCAAAATCCTTCCCTCCTCACCCCACTAACCTGCTTTCCAGCTCTGTTCTCCTGTGTAGGGCAACAAAAGAAAATTCAGCCTATCATCTGGGACTTGGGAGGCAGAGAATAAATGGGGGCGGGGCCAGTCAGAAGTGGAATTCCAAACTACTCAAAATTTCCTCTACCGGTTCTCTGAACTACTCAAAATTTCCGCTATCCGTTCTCCAACTGGTCAGAACCTGCTGAATATCACCTCTGCACTGTGCCCATTCCTAGATATTCCACAAAAACTATGCCAGTTGGGATTTCTGAATGTTGCAGTCCAATTCCTTTGGATACCCCAGTTTGAAAGGAGTGATGTAAGGATTCAAAAAGCACTGCCTTTGTGAGAAAATAATTTTGTGAAGAGTTCTCAATTAATATGTCAGCAGAAATTGGCATCAAACATATTATTTAGAGATTAAGAATGGATGATAAACATAGCCATGTTACTAACTAAATTAATCTTGTCATTAACTTCTCCAACAATGGAATCGCAAATGTATTCAATATTAAAGTGCCAGAAAATGCTCATCTTTCTAAAGTGTACGGCAAATAAGAAAAATAGTTATTAGGAGTGCTTTCACTCCACCTTCCAAATTCTCTTTACTTGAAAGTTAGAAGTAGCATGAAGAAAGTTACAAGGAAAAATGAGGCTGAAGTTTTCAAGTTTGGGTATCCCTTTGTTGAATTTCAAGTGGCTGAAGAAGCAAACGACCACTGTTGTTTTTGAGATGGTGACCTAAATGAGATGTTATTTAAAAACAGGAAAAGTGCTTCATAGATGTGTCAATAAAAATATATGGAAGTGGGTGCTGACTATTGATACTATAGCAGACAGCAAACTTCACAACTGCTTCCTCTGCTTCTTCTTGTGGTTCTGCATTGATGGATGTGTTTGTAGCCTTGACATGACAATCTTTTCCTACTAAATGTGAATGCAGAAATCATACCCTTGTTGGTTAGATCATTTCCTCTAACTGAACCTCACAGTATTCGTTTATCTGTAATTATTCTATTTTGCTCTTCCTGGTTTGGGTTACTGTATAATATTGTATTCCAAGATCGGGAAGAGAAGACTGCAATGGATTCTATTAGTTATCTTTTTAGTACTATGGAATAAAATAAATGGACCTTGCCCATCACCCTGGGTTCTCTCCCTATAAGCATGGCATTTATTTTTATTGATGAAGAGAATGAAGTACACTGGCATGTAAAAGCTATGAAGTACACTGGCATGTAAAAATAAAATGGCCTGTTCTTCTTTGGAAGTTTATTTATTTATTTATTTATTTTGTCAAGCAATTATAAGATGACAGGTATAAGTATAAACATAGTTATGGATACATAAAATGGATACTTATAAGAAAAATAAAAAGAAACAATAGGACAGGGATGGTAGGCACGTTGGTGCGCTTATGCATGTCCTCTATAGACCTCTTAGGAAAGGGGTGAGGTCAATAGTAGACAGTCTAAGGTTAAAGTTTTTGGGGTTTGGGGAAGAAACCACAGAGTCAGGTAGAGTATTCCAGACATTGACCACTCTGTTGCTGAAGTTGTATTTCCTGCAGTCAAGTTTGTTGCAGTTTACCTTGAGTTTGTATCTATTGTGTGCTCTTGTATTGTTATGGTTGAAGCTGAAGTATTCATTGACAGGTAGGACATTGCAGTGTATAATTTTATGTACTATACATAGATCGGACCGAAGGCGGCATAATTCTAGATTTTCTAGATCTAGAATTTCAAGTCTGGTGTCATAAGGTATTATGCAACAAGTAGAGGAGTGGACAACTCTTCTTGTGAAATATTTCTGGGCTTTCTCAACTCTGTTTATACGTAATGCGGGTTCCAGACTGATGAGCTGTATTCAAGTATTGGTCTAGCAAATGTTTTGTATGCTCTCGTTAGTCATGTGATATTAAGTTACTTAAGAAGTAGTTTGCGCCTAGGAAATGGGATTGACATGAGGATCTCAGACTCTCCAGGGAAATAGATTTGGACTTGCTGCTTTGAGCTGCAAATTTCTACATCTGTGCTATTGATGGTTAAAGCAACAACAGGACAGGAGAGATACAAAGGAGAGGAGAGATTGGTGGCAGTATAACCAATGAAGTTTAGATGACGAGGATAGTGGCTCTGTAATTTAAAAGTCTTGCTTTTTTAATGTCATATGAGTTGCTGGCAATCAGGTTTCAATTCTAAATAAAAATATTAACTTAGTATGTGTTATATAGACATGGCTGAGAGACAAGGAACAGATCTGCCAATTTTGGATGTTTGCTGCTGTGTCTAAGCAGAAGGGATTGTGGATATAGTAATGTAACCTCCATTCTATACCCACCCAGCAGTATTTTTGGGTTAGCTGGGGTTGATCCCTGGTATGGCAATGAAACACCTGAGACCAATCCTTCTAGTCATGGAGGATTTCACAGAGATTGCCCTGAGAATCATAGATCTACTCCAGTTACTATACAGAGCTGTAATGGATTTGGTCTTTTATTCAGCTGATGCTGGTTTGACTCTGGAAATGGAAAGACTCTGTATCTTCATTGTTGTAGAGAGATTATTCTTTGGACAATTTTAGATTGGCAACTTCTCTAAACCTGTGAAAAAGTGGAGAGCTACTTAAAATGATAGAACTGTGATTTCTGTGGATCTGGATAGTTTTCTAAATGTGGTTGGGGAATGTTGTATCTTCGCTAGTAATCTTATTGAAGTCCTGATTGGTCTGTGGAATACAAAGATGACGTAGATCGTTTGTTACATTGGTTTACCAGGGTGTTGAAAACACAAGACATGGACTTGTATAAAATTAAAATGCCAATGGAGGAACTCTTGTCACATATTGGACAAAATATTCATCCAAGTAGGGCTTCTCTCAATTGAATTTGTACCCTGTGGTTTTAGGTATAGTGAACTGGACCTGCTTTTCTGCCTCTATTATGTCTTTGCAGAACAAGGCAGTGTGCTATTTTTCTCCATCAAGAAGTTGGAAGAGAAAAGCTGAAGGAATTAGAATCACAATGTGAGTAATCTGCAGATAAAGACAACTCAATTCATCTTGCCTTGGAGTCCAGTTCTGGACAGGTCATAGAAAGGTAATCTTGACAAACCTACATTAGGAATATATAGATTCTTTCAGCTTGCAGATCTCAAGGACATGAAAATATAAAGGTATGCTTTCTTTAACTGCCCTTCTTGGCTGATTAAATTGGTGATGTAGGAACTGGTCTTGTGCCACCTCAAGTGTGGGATGTGTAGTTAGGGCAATATATTTGTATCATATAACCCTCTACAAAAAGGTTTGCACTAATTACCAGATGCCTACTAGCCATAGCTTTTAAAATCCTAAATAGCTTAAGATTTGATTATCTATGGGTAGGGAAACTTGGCTCTTTTATCACTTATGGACTTCAACTCCCAAAATTCATGAGTGAGCTATAAAAGGCTCCCCATCCCTGGTCTACTGGTTTTTCAGTTGTGGGGGAAATAATTTTTTGACTTGAATAGGACTGTTTAATATACAAGTGTATGTATATTATATATACTTATGTTCTATATTTGTATATTAAACAGTCCCATTCAAGTCAAAAATGGATTTGCCCCACAACTGAAAAACCAGTAGGCCAGGGATGGGGAACCTTTTATGGCTCAGGATTTCTGGGAATTGAAGTCCATAAGTGATAAAAGAGCCAAGTTTCCCTACCCCTGATCTATGGGATCACCAGCTCTGTGATGTGATTTCTACCTGGCAGTTCAACTAGGGAGTGGGAGGAGAAACATCTTTGGAAGAGCCTATCAATTCACCAAGGGAGGCTCTTTTAAAAATGTTTCTTCTCCCTCTCCTTGGTTGAACTATCAGGCAGAAAAAGGATGTTTCCTTTTCTGGTGCCAGGCTGTCGACTGTGGTTCCTAGGAATATATGTTTGGCTTACATTCCCCCAATATTTAGAAATACTTTGCCAATATTTATTGCTGATTATTTAATGTTTTGTAATTTGGGTTTTGATTTTAATTGTATTAATTGTGTTTTTGTTTTTCTTATACTTTGTCTTTTTATAATGGTCAAAGATATACATTTGAAGTTTTAAAATAATAGTTCTATCCCAGAGTTCACACATTCTTAAAATACAGGACCAGCCAGAAATTAGAAGTTAAGTACCTGCCTGAGGAACTAAAACCAGGGCTCCTAAAGAGTAAACTCCTACTTGGGAATTTACTTGTTGATGGATAGGAATTGACTGCAGATCAAAATGACTTACAGCTGAGATTTGGCAGAACTCTTAAAGAACATGGTTGGAAACTTCACTGGCAGCTTCACTTTTCTCTTCAGTATCCAAATTATACCTGTGCCATAGTTCTCAGTTTCCTGCACTGATGTAAACTTTTACTGGATTGAACTACTTCTACAGTACCAAAGGTGCTTTTTCAAGAGGCAACTGGACTTTTTTTTTTTCTTTGAAGAAGTTTCACTTCACATCCAAGAAGCTTCTTCAGCTCTGATTGGATGGTGGAGAATGGAAGGATTTATATTCCTTGCAGATAGCTGGTCATTTGCATTATTTTAGAGCAGGTTTGTGGACTTCAACTCCCAGAATTCCTCCTCCAGTCATGTTTAGCTGAGGAATTCTGGGAGTTGAAGTCCACAAGTCTTAAACTTGCTAAGTTTGAAGACCCTTGTTTTAGAGAGTTGCTGAGGCCACATCTTCAAAGAAAAACAAGAAAGTCTAGTTACCTCTTGAAAAAGCACCTTTGGAACAACTATGACCTGGATAACTGTGAATCTCCATAGATACTTCTACAGTATATTCAAATGTTGAATATGGATGCTCAAAGCATATATCCTTTAAATTACAAATGCGCTTTATAAACTATTTCTGGTTCATGAAGTAGAGTTTAGTTATAAATCTAAATCAGAGGTCCCCAAACTTGGCAACTTTGAGACTTGTGGACTTCAACTCCCAGAATTCCTCAGCTAGTCATGCTGGCTAGAGAATTCTGGGAGTTGAAGTCCACAAGTCTCAAAGTTGCCAAGTTTGGGGACTCCTGATCTAAATGAAGCAATACAATAAATACATTCCTAAGTGTTTTAACTGTTTGTTATATTTATTATGTTTCTGTGATTTATTTCTACAGGTTAGCTTTCTTGGCATTATTACCAGCTGGAATTGAATGAAATAAATAAATCTTAATTTGTTTTAATAAATAAACAAATCCACTGAAATATATAGACTATAATCTACTGTGGTGCTCCTTCGTGGTTAAAATACTGATTTTTTTGACTTCCCAGTTTAAACCTGAAAGAATGGCTCTTCCAAAGTCACTTCATTTATAGCTGTTATGGTTAAGGAGAATTAGAATCTAGCCATTCTACCTCCTAGTCCAGCACATTTACCACTCTACTCCCGTTGGCAATCTGTTTAACTGTCTTTCTCCAATGTTTTATTGATACAATGCTTTTTAAGTAAAAAATAACAAACCCAACCCATTCCAAGAGTAATGCACAACATCATCTTGGAAGCCTTAAGGTGTTAGTATATTATGGAACTGTTTTTTGGTATTTATACAGAGAATCAGCAGATATATTAGGAATGAAGGGAGGTTCTTGTGACAGAATACAATGTGCCTAAGCTAGAGTTCTTTGTAATTTTGGACAGGATTTTTCCTTTGTCTAAGTACTTCAGAGATGAGAACATCTGAACAAACTTAACAAGTACTCATCTTACCTAATCACAGACCAGTGAAAACAGAATGAACAAGAACCACTGGCAGTTATTTAATACCCAGCTTTAGCCTGTCAAAATCCTACTTTCTACACATTGTTCCCTTGCTTAAACATAGACATGTAACTATTATTTCCACCTGTATGAAAATGGGCATTCTGCTGAAGCTTTTCAATATCATTATTTCAGTCAGATTAAGTGGGAATGTCAGTACTCAAGAAAACTTTGAAAAATATACATTTTTTCTCTCAAGTTATTGGTCGGTTGCTTATTTTATTGGCTGATCAGAAGAATGTTTAATTAACTTTTGATTTTTTTGGATGGCTAAATTCTGAATCCTTAAGTGCTGCTCACATTTCTGATTTCAAATATCTTTTTTTCTGGCATTAATTGGAATAAGAGTGCAGGTGCCATGAGACAAACCAAATTCAAAATCTACACGTTTCTCTATACAGCACAGATTACATATCTATAGATGGTATGAGTACAAGTAGGTACAGCACACTACACTGACTTTTTTCTGCCAGTAAATTAATACAAGCACAGATTATAAAGGATGTTACATTACCAAAGAAACATCTGCTAAGCAAACAAAAATGCTTATAAATAAGGAGAGACAAAGTGAGCATCTTTTCAGCTTGATTTACGCTCAGCTGCACTGTACTGTACATATGTTATCAAAGGAAGCATCCTATTAGATAGCAATTCTTAAGAAGTTCAGAAAGCTGTTCCTCCTCCCTCCAGAAGTGTTTTTGATAAAAAAAAATTCCCGAAAGTATCTTCTCATCAGCTCTGGCTGAATCTTCTGTAAAAAAAAAAAATGCCACAGTCACCGAAGGGGGAGGGGGGAATCTTCTAATACTTTCACAGCAGGCACAATATACAACCAGTAAGAGAGTTTCAGTTGCAGATTTATTTCTGTGGTGAAGCTATGTCAAGCTGCATTAATAGGCCTGCAGGGTTGCAGGGTGAATGGAAGCTCAAAAGAGTGGCCTAAGCGAACCCTTGATCCTCACACACTAAGGGGGATTTTATGGTTGCTAAGCCACTGAGACATATTCCTTACTGTATTACAACCTTCTCATCTCACATAAAAATATTGGGAAATACAATGCCCAGACTATGAAGTGCAAAACCATTGTGAAGCACAATGGTAAATTGTCAAGGCCCAGTCCATCTGTGAGGGAAAAAGAATCTGTGCCCCTTCCTCTGATACAAAAGTGTCCATAAAACTGGTGAACAAAATCAAGATGGGTGACGCCGTCATAGCCACCTTCTTTATATTTTTACCATGTTCTTTGTACATCCTTTTCCTGGTTTGTTTTTCTCATTTTAGGGTAGCTATCTATATAAAGGATGTCCAATCTTGGCAACTTTTAAGATCTGTGAACTTCAACTCCCAGAATTCCTCAGCCAGCCATCTTAAACTTGCTAAGGTTGGACACCCTTATATAGTTATTTAAGGTGTATATAGATATAGAGATAGAGATATAGATATAGATATAGATATAGAGATATAGATATAGAGATATAGATAGATATAGATAGATATAGATATATAGATATAGATATAGATATAGATAGATATATAGATATATCATTTTTTCTTAAGTTTCGTGTACTTACATGTATGCTGTTTCATTTTGTTTGACCGGTATTTTCCTACATCCTTGTAGCTGTGCTTTTAAAAGTTGTAGTACACATTTCGGCAGAATCTCATCTGCCATCTATCAGGCTTTCTGTATAATGTTGGTTTGTCTGGGAGTCAGAATACGTTTCAAGCTTGTTTCAGTTTCAAAATTCTGGGTGCTGACCTATTGCTGTGCAGAATGGTTTTTTCTTGCATCCTGATTGGTTGGAAGAGTCTTGGTACTGTGTTTATTGGTCTTGGAAGTTTGCTGTGTTGTTTGATTGTTGTTTCCTATACTCTCTATCATAAGTTTTGTGGACTTTTTTGTGTCTTATATGGTTAAGCGAACATTGCTATTCCTGTAGTCTCTGAAGCTTTTAGTGAAGCAGCTTGGCCTCCGAGCTACAAATGGTATGGCTGATCACTTGTTAGGAAACCAAGCTATAGGTTTCATCTGGGCTGCCATCATGGTTATGGGGTGTATTTGAACTGGATGGTATGCAAAGTGGGGATCTGTTTTGTGCCGCAGAGTGTCTCACTCGCCTCTGGCTTGTGTGTGGAGATCTTTCCTATTTGCGAGTGCAGACTTCCAACTGATTGACAGTCTGGTGGGACATCTCCACTGTCTCTTCTATTCAATGCTTTCAGGTCTTTTTTTCCAAATCTCTGTGGCTTCTCTGATGATTCATGTGGCTGGGGGTTTTCTATAGTGATAACTAGGGTTTTGTGTGCACTTGAAGTTGATAGTTGTGCACCTGTGGAATTTTCATGTGTTGGACTAGTGATAGAGCCGTGTTTCCAGCTTTTTTACTGAATTTTTTGTGTCATCCACCTCCCACCAGGTGGGTTACTTTATTCTTTCTATCCGGTCTGTCCAATACTATGTGGGTGGGCAAGCAATTGTTGGCCAGCCAAATCAAAGACCAAAAAAAAAAGGCACCATAAAACAGATAGAAGATATTCAGAAACAACACATCAAGGCAGAACACAGCAAACCACCAATAAACACAGACCAAGACTCCCAACCAATCAGGATGAAGAAAAAACCATTCTGGCATGGCAGTAGGCCAGTACCAAATTTAAAACTGAAACAACTGTAAGATTCTGACTCAAAGATGAACACAGTACAGAAGCCTGATGATGGCAGATGAGATTGTGTGTGTGTGTGTGTGTGTGTGTGTGTAAGAACTGTATCCTTGGACAGAAATTAAGCAGTTTTGCTCAGGTTTAGTTGAAGATGCTAGTCTTAACTGACTATTGAAGTAAGACTCCAATGGCATCAGTAGTTTTCAAATATGGAGAGCAAAGGACTTCATATTGCCCTTTGTCTCATGCAGCAAAAAGGCATATCAAGTGATGGACCATGTGATGGATGATTTACCCAACTGAATACAAGCCAGAGGAATAAAACATCTCGATTTTAAAGTTGCAGGCTGCAAGCATTATAGTTTTATGTTCTTCATGCTTCCTTGATTCTATTAATGTGCAGAATAAGGAGAGCCACATAAGATGAAAGATGAGGGATTCACTGAGCAGTTTTTCCCATGGATTCCCCAGTGATTATCTTTAAGGCTATCACTGTTTACTTTTATTTCTCCAACTGAACTTGAAACAAGAGATATGCAGAAAAATATCTGTTAGAATGAACACAACGAAGCGTTGTTACAACAAGGGAATTCCTATCAAAATACAAATACTCTTTTCATCTGATAGATGAAAAACCTGGTATTTCCTAATAATTTGTATTATTGCTGGTAAATAACTCAAGAGATGAACATTCATTCTCAGAACCATATAACATGAAAAACTCCTCCTAATGGTAAATAAGGATAAGCACAAATAAAGTGGTTGTGTTCTATAATTCTGCCCTGTGTTTCTTCAATATGTGGCAGTCCTAAATCATATTTCCATATGTAAGTGTTTCTCAACCTTGGAAACTTGAAGTAGTGTGGATTCTAACTTCCAGAATTTGTCAGCCAGCAAGGCTGGCTGTTTCTTTTATTTATTTATTTTTCTTATATTTATCCATGTATTCATAATTATGCTTTTACTTATACCTATTATCTTGTAAGCAATTGACAAAAATAAATAAAAAAAATAAATTCTGAGAGTTGAAGTCCCACATCTTCAAGCTGCCACAATTGAGAAACACTGCCATAGATGGTGATAGGATGGAAACAATGTGGAAGAGGTGAGGAAACATATGTAGTAGAAAGGTAAGCATGCAAACTTATCTAATGGGCATTGTCTTCTTATAGAAAACCAAAAGATGATTTTGAATGGTATCTATATGCATTATGAGTTTTGTATAACCTCTTCCTATTGCACCCAATGATGAATTGGCCATATATGCACAGTGTTTCTTCTTATCCTTTGTCCAATTCTGCAGATTTTGTCACTCTTTGATTTTAAGGTTGCTTCGGGATCTTGTCCCTTCATCAATGTTTTCCAAAGAATTATAAAAAAAAACTGGTTAACAACAGGAAGAAAATAACACTGGGAAAGTAAGAAAAATAAAAATTAAGGCTACCAGATTTTTGTCTGCAAAAATCTGAATGGCCACTCAATGGCAGCAAAGAAAGACTTAAACTTTACATTAACATTTAATAGTCATATGGATCTTCGCAGTCCAGATCTGCCAGCCGACATTTATTGGCCATGTCACCCTTAACTGGCTGAGCTCAGCTGCCTGTACTTTTGCTCTGGGGAATATAATATCAATTAAAATTGCACACTCCTGTGGTATTGATGCTTGCCAGAACTTGCAGCAGATGTGAGCAGGTCACATTCACTCAGGAATTTGTATTGCCTACTAGGAAAAAAATTTTCCATTGCTACATAGATAAGGTTGATAGGAAAAAAGTGGGATAGTAACAGCAAGCAATTGAAAAATGAGGAAATTAGCTTTAAGTGCCCAACATAGAGTAAAAGCAAGAGGATTGGCTATAGATGCTCTCCTTTAAAACAACACTCCTGCTCTTGATTTTATATGTACTGATGTTGGAAGAAATATCCTTCTGGGTTCAGTTCCAAGTGGGGAAAAAGACACGGGAAACATGGAGGCTGTTTGGGAAGAAGGTTAAATGGTGGACAGGACCACATGGCTTGGAGCTCCAAAGTGAACAGGGTGAAGGAAAAGAAGGGAAGGCTGAAATGCTGAGAGTCCCTTTGAGCTTGTATTCTGATTGGTTGTCAGACTCCCATGGGGCCATGCAGGGGCAACTCTGTAGACTGTCCTAAGTGCCAGGCTTAGTTGAGCCTTGCTGGATGATGATGTAATGAAAGGGCTTTGGGCAATTCCTATTATAGCTCTACCTGAAGATCTCTGTTATGTAAAATATTCTGGCCCAGGCCTTAATGGCTCAGCCATTAACAAAGGTGGGGGTGAGCATCTACTTTGTGGACAAGTTTCTGCTTCTGAGTTTCTACTCTTTTTAGGGGGAATATTCTGCCTTTTAAATATTTCCTAGGATATTTCATTTTTCTAGGAGAGGGGTGGGTGCTAACTTCCTACACTGGTATGTGTATAAAGAACAAACAACCTCCAACTCATCAGTCATCAACTGCGCATCCACTTCTAATGACATCATCTGCAGATGTGATGGTATGTGAAGGCTTTCCTTCAACTCAGAAAGGAAAAGGACAAAATATGGATTATTCATAATTAAAAAATAATAAAGCTAAAAGGAGTTTAAATCAATGTTCCTCAAACCAACACCTGCTTGAATTTATTTGGTGAAGGCAAATCTGGTGCTTTGAGAAAGACTGATCCATTCATAGAGGTTAACATGCAGTGGTTTTCCTTCATGAAATATTCTGTCCTATAACTTATATTCCTGGGCTCTTGTTCTGGTTTCTGGTGTCTTTCAGATATTTGAAGTCCTCTTCTCTGGAATCATTTGTTCACATTTATAACTATTTCTTGGATCTCTTACTATTCTCGTTGTTCCTTCTCTTGTTTTAATGTCATAGCATAACTAGCACACAATACAATAAAATGGTTGCATTCTTTTTCAATCATGAGAATGGCTTGAAGACAAGAAAATTGGTCAGATTCTGGAAGACAGAAAAGTGAGCAAAGGAATGTTGAGATTAAACTGAGTAGATTACACTAGCATCCAAGCATTTGTTAATTCCAAATTCCAAAGCCATCCATATTAATGCAGCCACAAGCTATGCAACATTCATGGTTGAGGCTTGTCTGGAAAATGAAGTATCTTTTCACCCCGACCTTGACATAATTTGTTCCCATTCCAGAAATGTTGAGGTCCAGATATCTCAAAACTTTCAGATAGGGTTTTGTAAGGTTCAGTGAAGTATTTCTTCTTCATGCTTCAATCTGCTTCCACTTCATGCAGACAGATTGCTTTGAATAAAGAGACCTTGTGCTTATAATAAACAACTTGACTTGTTATAAAGTGCCTGTGTTTAGAGCAACAATCTAATTTGTTGTCAAACTCCATGTAACTCACAAAATCACGTCATGACACACACGTATACATATCTATATAAATATATTAATGAAAACTTGGAAACTGTAAAAGTTCTCAGACATAGGTATAGCAATCCAGTTAAAATGGAGCATATTTGAAACATTTTCTTTCTGTGTGCATCCCCTTCCCCTCTAAAATCAGGTCTAGATAGTCTTTTCTCAGACTCAGTTGGATTCACATGCTTCTCAATCTCTGGAATAGCCTCTGACTAGTGTGGAAGTGAGTAAAAGAGACTATTATATACCATATTCTTTCAATGCAGAGAGGATTGTGAACATGCTCTTTTATCTTGTTTTCCAATCATTATGAAAGCTCTTCCTTTGCAAGTGGCTGGCTAGGGAATGGGCTTAACCATTCATATACCAGCCAAGGATAGTAGGGAATCCTGCTATAGTTAGTGAGTTGGAACTAAGCTTCATCATGATCCCATCCTCTATAAAATGGAGCAAGGGAGCACCAAATATCAATCCATGTTCACTTCAGTATCTCTCTGTGTTTTCAGATGCTGTAACTGGGACCGGGTCATGGCTTGGAGATGTCTGTGTAGAAAGAGCCTGATCACAGGTGATTTTGTGTAGCTGCTTAACTCAAAACACTCCTCCACATTTGCTGAGTCACTCAGAAGTGGCATTGCATTTCTTTACCTGCTTTCATTTCAGATTTTTTTTCTCTAGTACTCTTACCTATTACATCAATGTTTTTAATTTTGAGGTCAGAGCACTGAACCACTAAAATGTTTTCCCAAGCAGTGGCTTTTTCCTCTCCCAAACAACAGCATCAAAGATGGATTACTGGATTAACCTTCGCGAGCAATATTGTTTCTTTACTCAGTAGAATGGTTTAAGAGAAAGAATGAGTGTTGAAGAATGCTGAATGGGCATGGTCTAGCTATACTTTTCATTGTTAATGAATGATCCAGCTCTCCTGCAGCATGGATACTTCTCCAGCTTTGCCTGGCTGGGCCATTCAGCACTAGCCAATAGCATTTCTCAAAATCTGGTGTCCATATGCAGCAACTTCTCAGAGGTGGCAGTCTTGCTGGGGCACATCTGGACCTCTTAGTATTCATATAGCTAATGTCTCACTTTCATGGTAAATGCAAATTGGGTTGCTTCGTCTCAACATGTCAGCCTCATTAGCAGGTACACATGGACTGACATGTGACATATAGCAGCTCAGCTTCTACATTCCCACCTCCAACCAGGGCTGGCTTTGTCATGTCCTCTAGCTTCTCCTGGTAAAAAAACTAAAAAGAAAGAAAAGCAATAAATAAAATAAAATAAATAAAATAAAATAAAATAAAATAAAATAAAATAAAATAAAATAAAGGAACCAATACAGTGAATCTGATCTAATTTCAGGAAGGCTGGCAGGCGTGAGCAGTGTTAGATAGGGAAAATCCATTCTGTCTGGTGATGTGCATCATTTGATTTCCCAGATTTTCTATGTTGCAGCAAAAGCAGCAGGGCATGTTTGAGCCAACATCTCAAATCCTCTCTAAGGTCCTGCAAATGATTAGCCTTAAAATGTAACCTTTTCTCCCAGGCTTATGCCTCTGATGCACATTACTGTAAGAAAAAAGAGATGAAGATTCTTGTTCTTTTAATTAAAAAATATTGTTTTTTTTAATTTATCCACAAAAAGGGTCAGGAAAATCCAGTTCAGCCCTATTTACAATCTCTTCAGTTCAGCCTTATTTACAACCATCCACCTGCAGCCCATTTTACTTCATTGCTAAAATTTACACTGTACGGCTAGGAATTAACAGCAAAGTATTAACTAAGACTAGAGTGCTACTGCTGAAGTTGACAATTCTTTGGTTTAGAATATGAATATTTATTAAGTTCTGCAACATGTATTGATTGGTTTCAGTAGAAGACAAATTATTATAACCCTGAATTCTTCTATAGTCAGATTTAAAGTCAAGTCAGAGGAGAACACACTTCAGAGGAGAACCAGAGATAGTTGCTATGGTGGCAGAAAGGAGGGTATTGCTTTGTCTTGTTCTCCATCCCAGTGACTGTCTACCTACACTCTTCCCTTTTTCAGCAGAGCCAGCAGAGAAGAAAGCTTACAGCAATATGCTAATTGAACACTTTATTATTTATCTTCCCTGTAACTTGCCTCCAGCTGCCCTGCTGATGGATTTGTTGCCCCTTAGCACTTCGACCTCACAAGTGTACCTATAAACCAAGAGCATAGATGAGGTTTTTTTTATCAGTCGGACTATTTCCTTCCTTGCCATTTATTTTCCTGAACGTTTGGATTTTTTTTAATTCACCAAAAACATGATAATAAGGAAAATATCATAGGAATCCTGCAACATGTATAAGGAAGTTAAAAGTAAACAACCATTTCTCTATTTGGGACTGCAAGTAATTTCATATAAGTTTACATGTATCTAGGCAATTGGATAAGATTAAAAGGAATCTTAACTTTTTTGTGTTTTTCAGCCTAGGCACGATAGCTCTATAATCTAGGGATTTTCTTGAGGTGAAAATGATGAAATCATGGAGGTTCTCCTCAAGACCTCATAATTGTGTACAGGATATCATGGCAAATGCTGTGATCACATGGTAGAATTAGCAGAGTTACTAAAAGATCTAGGCTGTTTTTGAAATTGATCTAGTTTTCACACAGGGAATTTTGAAAACTAAGTAAAGTTGGAGAATTTCACATTTTAAGACTGTTGGGTGCCTTTGAAATTTTAAAATTTGTGTTTGTTTTTGTTGTGCCCAAGTCGGGATGAATATGTGTTTTATACAGTGTCACTCTTCCCACAGAAACAGGTGAGACTATAAATCTCCTTGATCATGTTGCAGGTATTTTACACTAACTCTGGATTTATTAACCAACCGTTTGCTCCAGTGACACCTTCCCACACTTAACTAACAACTTCATATTTTGAGAACAACTTCTCACAGTAACTGCTATTGTCTATCATTAAATTATTGTCTAGGATCCTCTTTGTCTATCTCCAGAGTCTTCTGGAGTAGATGACCATAATAAATAAATACAAATCTGTATACCACATTCAGTTGTTCCTTTGGATCACTAGCATTTGGCAACTAGGCATACACTGGTTTGGCATTTTTTTCTCTCACTTATTCATTGTATTTTTTTAAGCATGGTAACACTGCAAAGATACAAAACACTTTCACAAAATATTACCCTGAGACTCTTCCACCAGAAATAAACCCCACCTTCATCATTTCTGGAAGATCCAGAATTATATTTCATATATGGTTGATGCACATTAGGTTCCATTTAGTCTGCTGCAAGCTTAATTTTAACATATTTCTAAATGTAGAGCTGAACTTTAGATTCTAAGGTTAGATTCTATGAAGCTGCAGATGATAAAAGGGCCATAAAATGTAATGGTTAGTAAGCGTGTTCAGTAAAAAAAAAAAGTGGCCAATTAACAATATTAGCAGAATATACAACGATATAGACACTATACCTGATGTTAGGAAAAAGGTTGAGAAATTAATGTTACTCTGCTGTGGTCATTGTCACTGTAGTCTGGACAAAGACTGAAATAAAGTACAAATGAATCTGAGATATCTTACTGATTAGACAAAAATGCTACATATGTCCAAGGAGACTATTGTGACTTAGTGAGTTATGCCACCTATAAAGATAAATGACCGATTAGAGAGCAATACCAATAGCAACAATAGATGGAAGGGAACAGTTATAGTGGAATATATACACTGGCACTGAAAGAATACATTGATATGTAGTGAAATAGCCACATGGAAGGCAATGGGAAACTACTGCATTACATTTTCCCAAACATTGCAGGAATAAGATCATACTAGACTATGGTAGCCAATATTAAGAAAAATCTGGTAGCAGCTTTTCTGATGAACAAATTTTATTTAAAAGTATACATTTTTGTGATAAGTGAGCTACAGCTCATGAAAGCTTATGCCTTTTAATAAAATGTGTTAGTCAGAAAAGCTGCTACCACACCTCCTCTTCTGTATTTCCTTAAGAAAATAATCAGTGCCTAAAAATGAGTACAGAAAAATCAAAAGAACAAGTGATATCACCAACCTCAGTAAGAGGTGGCATTTAAAGAATAAATAGAGAACACAAATTGAAGGCTATGACCTTGTCCTTTCTACAGTATCATTTTTGCTGATATCCTTTTTTGTATACTTTAAGCATTGTTGCTTTTACAATAATCAGTATAGCTTTCACAGCATCCAGATCTTGATGACCACTAATGTACATTTTTTTGCTGTTGCATTTTTTAAATCTTTATTCAAATCCTAAATAGTGATGTAAAATAATTACTATCATTGAAAGCATTATTATAGTCCCTAAGGATGACAATTACACAGTAATTCAATGCAGAGTAGGATAATAATATTTTCCCATGGTAACAAATATGACTACATAGATTTTCTTTTTTAAATATTGAATTTCCTGGTAAATTTCCCACATTTTTCCTTTTTAAATGCTTTTATTTTCCCTTCTGCTTATAAGAAGGAAGGACTGTGGTTTTTTTGCTTTTCCTTGCTTTTATAAAATAAGGTCACAGTGTCAAGTCTTTTAGGAAGACACAATTAAGTGAGGAAGGATGAAGGAAGTTGAAACTGTTGTCAGAGAGCTAAAATTTCAAGTCACATATCAACTTCTTTGTGATTGCTAGAATAGTGCAATTAACTTGAAGAAGAGGTGATGATGATGATTATGAGAAGGAGGAGAATGAGGAGGAGAATGAAGATTATCCTCATTAAGAGCAGCAGTAGTATTAGGGTATCCGTTTTAAAACATATTTGCTTTCTTCCTTTGTAAAAATAAAAGTCCAATCATCAAAGTCTAACCTTATTTCTTCCCTTCCCAGGTGCCAACCATGGATGGATGGTTGAAATTTGTCTCCAGACTTCTGTTTGTCCTTCATATCAGCATAGCAGATCTTGGTGCAGGATTCTCAAGTGCACAGCTGTGACTGTATGCATTTTAACTGGGCAGCAATTGTGACCTCTAGCAAAAGTGAAAAAACAGTAACACTTTTGGTAATACACACCTTTTTTTTGTAACACGGAAGCTCTATTGACTCATATTCAAAGAACAAGAACAATTAATATAGAAATTTTTTTTAATGCATTCAAATCTCAATTATTGAAAAGACATTCACAAGTTCAAAGGTTGCTTAACTCTTCTAAGTATCTGAGGATGAATACAAGATGTGCACTGTTTTTCACCTGGAGATGTTCATCACCAGGGTCAATTTTCTCTGTAACAAAATTTTAAATTGTGGTCCTTTCAGAAAGTTGAATTTGACCGAGCTCTACGTTTAGCTTTTCAGATCTTGATATCTTCATTTCCTCTGTTACTATATATAAGTTGCCCTTTTGTTTATTATTGTAAAGGAGATCTGTATTTTCCTTGTTTAGCCAGATTTTATTTTCTAGTCATCAAAGCTTGCTGCCCCATAAATAGTGCTCACATCAGCAGCTCTTAAAACAAATGCCTTTCATTAAAATGAATCTCCATCAGTTTCTGACTAGTGCTGTAATTTCAAGAAATGGTTGAGATACACTTTCCTTTAAGACAGAAATTTGTGATAAATGCCAGCTTGAATCAGTGAGAAACTGTAAGCTGTATTTTCTATTTTTATGCTGATACCTTCTTAGTTCAGATGAAGCTGAAGCCTAGCATCTGGTATTTGTAGAGTCTAAACTAATGTAGCAAGTATTTGTTAGCCATATTTTATTGCCATCTGGAAAGAAAGTCACCTTTCTAGAGAACAATGTCACTGACTTTAAAATCAATCCCTGAAATCCTTCCCATGAAATCTAGACATGTGATGGATGCAAGCAAAGTGGCATGTGGCATGTGAAGAAAAATATCACACCTATTTTACCAAATTGTTTTCTTGGATCACAGAGGATACAAGCAACCACATTTTCCATGTATACCTACCTAAGTGGCAGAGAACACCCCACAAAATCTCCCTGAGTGAAGCTCCTATTATTGTTTACTGGAAAACTGAACCTATTAGCATGGTAACAGCTGCTCACTCCCTTAATGCTTTTGAGCAGTTAATTATTCTCATTTTCAGCCTAGTCTACCTCACAGGGTTGTTTATTTAGCTAATTAGTTCAGTTTATGTTAACATTATAAGAATAGATTTGGATATTTCATTCATGTAGCCCTTGGAATTTTAAGAGAAAGGGCAAAATACAAATGCAAGAAAGAAGAAAATAAAATAAGCAGTTCTCATGTTCTATTTCTTTTAAATCTGGGAATGAGCACAGGGCTTCACCTTAGAGTAGGCCAAGGGGATTAGACTGGTGGGATAAAAGTACTCACTGAGTGAATATCTGTCCAACCAAATTATTCTAAACACAACATGTTTGGTGAGAGTTATTATTAATATCAAGGACATGCCATGCCTCTGAATATATCTATGCCATGGAAAGAGATACGGCATCTTTAAATTACTGGATGAAATAGATAAAGAGCTGGAGAACTGCCAAGGTAAAAGTTGTAAAACTGGATTGATTTTTGCTACAGCTTGCTAAGGGCTCCCTAGAGCCAGGATGCAGTGTTCAAATATAATAATTGATAGCCTGAAAAAAGATTTCTTATAAGCATGCTACTGTAATATACAGTCCTTTTCTGGATGAAGGGGGTCTTTGTGCTTCAGCTCACCTGACCAACCAAAGCGAACCAGATCTGTTCTTCACTTCCTTGGTTACAGCTCTATAAACTCCATATACACTCACTCATGCACACACACACATACACACACGTGCACTCTTTCCTCCTTTCTCTACTGGAAGATACACATACACACACACTCAGAAACTTTCCCTCCCCTTCCAGAGCTTTTTCCATCTGTAGAAAAAATGGATCTGGCCTTCAAATAAGGGCATTTGTTAAACATTGTAGCGTAAAAGTAATTATCCAACAATCCGACGTACACTGAAATGGGGCAAACTTCCATTAATTCCACCCCACAATTCCCATGAGCAACCCTTCTGACCTCCTTGCTTGCCTTCACTTATGTTTCCTAACCACCCTGTGCTATAAACTGCGCAAACTGCACAATTTGCAAATTGCTTCAAGATTCAATTGGATGCATTATGGCACATGTCGTTTCATTTTCAAAAGATTTCTGTGAATAGTTCTCACCAACTTCTGAGAGGGGATAATTTATTAGCTCAAAATAAATTAAATCTCAAGCATGGTGAAGACTTTAAACATTGCCTTAAGTGTTATTGCTATCATTTGCCTGAGAAGATTGACATACATGGGCACACTCATACAAACCAACTCAGTGTATCCTTGGAGTTAGACATCCTATTTAGATTTGAAAATCTAAATATATAAAATTGTCCAAAAGATGCTAAACTACTACCTATCTAATAATTTACCGATTGCCTTCTTAGTTTACAGAACACTATTAAGGCTCTATTTGACTGCCAGATGAAGGATTCATTTGCTGGGTTTAAACAAAGTAACTAAGCTATCAATTGTTTTGATAAAGTTAATATTTGTAACTCAGGGTTGAAATGAGGGATCCTTGATGTTCTCTGAGGTTGGTTGTTTTCTTGCAGATGTTTCATTCAGTAGTTTGGACAATGAAACATCTGCAAGAAAACAACCAAGTTTAGAGAACACCAAGGACTCCTCATATCAATTGTTTTTTTTTTTTGGTCAAACCAGCCATGTTGACTTGATTCATATGTAAGCAATATAGTTGAGTTCATAGATCATTCTAAATCAGAAAACAGCACAATGTGTTATGGCTAATTCATTGGGAATCAGGTGTGAAGCTGCTTTGTGCTATTTTTTTTTACTACTTTTGCTCTTTGATGTGTATAGAAAAGGCCAGTAACTACTGTTAAGTGTTTACCAAGGACAGCATCTTTGCCATGAAAATACTGAGAAACTATAGAAGTAACATTCATGGTTCAGGAACTTGAAAATACTGGTTTGTTCATGAAAAACATCAGCTGATTTAAACAAAGTAGAAATGCTGTGAATATTTTTAGTTGAAGTCTGAAGCAATGTGCATACCATTTTGAATAAACTTACTGCAGAAGGTAGCTTCGCTGGAATGCAGATTTTGCCCATTAATGGGCAGAAAAGGGCAGCTTCAACTGGGAGGCAGTGCTTCGAGGCATATGACATCTACTCACCTGTATATTATATCTGCTCACCAACCCTGTTTTGGCCTCCATGTGAGGTTCTGGGGCATTATGTGTCATTTTTCGAAAACAGACCAAACCAATCTATCAGGTTTTGTTCTCCCTCCCTCTTTCTCCTTGTTTCCCTCCCCAAAATGTATTTTATATGGAGAATGGTAAGCTGCGATCCTGAATAGTTATTTAAGAATCAAAAAATCTCTAGGCCTGTGATTCTTGTTTTTTTTCAAAGTCTCTGAGAAAGGAGTTCTGTGCATGGAGAGGATGTTGGGGTATTTAAACACAGCCAAACACACCCAGATGTGCCCTAAGGACTCTTTCCTAATCATGATCAGAAACAAAAGAAAAACTAGATATATGCTTTCTGAAAGATATAAACTAGATGGACTAGAAAGAAGCAGGAAGTTTCATTTGCAAAATTTTGATATGACTGATAGAATAGCAATAACTCATTCTTTGAAGAAGCCACACTCATAAATCACGCTAGGCTTCCACTCAGCATGTGGTCTTAAAAAAAAGGAACATGGGCATTGGGGAGATAATTATTGAATGATAATTATTGAAGCCAATGATCTTTTTAAATGTATTTTAAAAATGTTTTAATGCTTGTCATGGTAGAAATTTCCATTTCGTTAAGAATGAGCAGTTTTGCATTTGGGTTCCTTTATCTGATCATGCCAGGATTCTCATCTCCTGGAAGTGGGAGACAATATATTCCAAGAATCCCATTCTGTGGAAATAATCTGTAGATTATCCTTCTGGCAAAATGTAATTTGTCATTCTTTTGGAAGTGGCATTCACTGCCTTGTCACAGCATTTCCACTTCTGCAGATTTAATGTCACTGGCAAAGGAGGAATGTAAAAGTGGCTCACAAGTGTAAAAACCCAAATTATGACAGGTGTTAAATAGGGGTGAATATGAAATGGCATCTTCGTTGGAAAGATGCATTTATTTTATGCTGTTGATTCTACAGAGCAGGGCCATTTCCAATAAAGGAACATTCAATCTTTCAGTAAACTCTAAACGGAAATCTTTTGTTTTGACCCAGATCATGATAAAGACTTTTACTGTGACCTGGGTAAAGTCTTTAGGCACTAATAAAGTTTTTTACTGCACCACTAAACCACAACAGAAGACTCTTCAGACCTGTTGGTAAACCTCTGTTCCACTTTCCCCCACAAAAATCCACCCATAGTCAATTTAACCCAATCCTACCAGCTGGATTAACTAATCACTAGAACAAAGCCTCCAAACAAGAAGAAAGTTTTAAGTCCACAAACTAGATGCAGAATGCAAAATAAGGTCCATTAAGCCACAATCTGGAGTCAGAGTCCACAAAGCAAGGTATGCAAATCCAAAGGCTGAAACATGAATCAAATTCCACAAGCCAAGGTTTTCAAAAATCAGAGTGCTGAAACAAATGATTGTTCTTAACAAACACACTTTTCCTCAGACTCTGGTTAAATCACCCTGAGCCAGGTGTTCCCTGTAAGAAGGGCTGGGCAGCCTTGCAGACCTCCTCTGAGCTTCCCTCCACTCCACTCTCTGCACCTGTGGATTGGGTGGGTGGGCAAGTCTTCCTTGTCAGAGAGGTTCTGTTGACTCTCATTGCCACTGCCCACCTACAGCCAACCCTTCTCTGTGAAAACAGGCAGCTCTCTATCAGGTCGACCACTTCCCCCAATGCTGGAGGGGCCTGAGATAGCATTATCTTCAGCCCCTGTTCCATCAGATGCTCCCACTTCCAACTTTTCCTTGTCCTATGAACTGGGACCATGACATCTATATTGTTACCAGAACTGCTGGGTTATAGCAAAGAGTATAAAACTGAGATGCCAAAAGATAAGTGGAATGTTAGAAGAACTAATAATACACAAAGTAACAGAAAGTGCTGAGATTAATATGTTAACAATGAAATTGAAAGAAAAAGACAACTCTGAATTCTTTTCAATTTGGAACAATTGGTATAAATGGCTAACAAACAGAATTAAGAAGTGAGACAAAAATGTTAATTGAAACAACCCATAAGAAAGTAAAACAAAATTTTGTAAATTATGTAAAGATAGAAGAATAGTAATCATAGTTAAAGCTATTATTTAGTAGTAGACAAATGTAATATAATGTATTATGATATTTAAATCAAAAACCTGTATAGATGCCAAGAACATTGTTGATACCATGATGTTTTATGATATAACAAAAGAAAATTAATAAAAGTATATTTTAAAAAAAGATAAGTGGATTGTTAACCTTAAAAATGGATCTTGAAAGAAGTTTTCAGATGGTGATGAATGCGTAATGAATGTTAAATACGAGGTGTTTCTTCTGATATGTGGGACATCATCCTCATTTTAATATCTTGCTAGTGACACAGTTGGGTGGATTATTTTTAAAGTGGTTGAATATTCATGCTCTAATATGGAAATGACATTTTAACCATTATTTCCAACATCTGATAGCTTCCACGTGGAGGTCTCCCAACTGCTGGTGCTGCTTCTAGAATGCTATACCTCATACACCAACGATGGAATGAGAGCCCAGATGGTATAAAACTCAGAGCTGGAACAGTATCCATACTCACAATCCTAACACCACCACCTTCCCTACAATAAATCAAGTATGCAATCTCTGACATCCCAAATGCGTGGTGTGAAGGAAGAGGCACACCAGTCAGGCAAGCATGCAAAGAAGTAGTTTTACTTTCATTTTGCTGTGTTTTAAATTGGAGAGCACACATATTCTTAAGAGGTATGCATGACATCTAAAAAAGGGGCAAGCTATGATCACAAGCTCATGGCCATTTTCTTGACTTTTTAAAAAATTCCCTTGTGGAATCTGGGAGGAATAGGGAGCAATTGATTATAGTAATCAGAATTCCTGCTGCCTCGAGTGGTTTCATTTTGTTTTTGAAGGAAGAAAGTAAGTTGAAAAATTCCTCTATTTGTTAACATTATAAATGCTTACAGCCCACAACATTGTTCATATTCTGATTTGATTTGCAGCCTTCTGTGAACAACTGGGCTAACCACTCCAGAAGTAGTGAAGCATTGCACGGTTCAGCTGATAGCTGCTTCAGTCTCCCTGCTGCCTTTTCTCCTGGGACACCAAAGCAGTTCAGCAAGTTTTCACCAATGCAGTTTAGCAACAGAGTGGTCAACGCCTGGAACGCCCTGCCTGATTCCGTTGTTACAGCCTCAATCCCTCACACCTTCAACCTCAAACTGTCTACCATGGACCTCACCCCATTCCTAAGAGGTCCTTAAAAGGGTGTGTATAAGTGCACCAGTGTGCTTACCATCCCTGTCTTACTGTCCTCATTTATCTGTATTTACTTCCTTTGTTCTTGTTTATATTCAAACTTATACTTGTTATCTTGTACATGTTTGACAAATCAGCAAATTAACAAACAAATATATAAACAAATAAAGAAATTACTACAGCCAGAGAAAGTGCAGAGAAGAGCAGTAAACATGGTTAGAAGAATGGAAGCTAAACCATACAATTAACAATTCTGGGAATTGGGAATGACTAGTTTAACAAAGTGAAGGACTGGGGTTGAAATGATAGCAGTCTTCCAATATTCGAGGGGCTGTCACAGTGAGAAGGAGGTCAATCTATTTTCCAAAGTACCTAAGAGCAAGACAAGGATCAAAATTTAACAAAGAGATATCCAACCTAGAATTAAGGAGGAATTTTCTGTTAGTAAGAACAATTAATCAGTGGGAATGGCTTTGCTCCAGAAGATGTGGGTGCTCTATCAATGGAGGTTGTTAAGAAGAAATTGGACAGCCATTTTGTCTGGATGGGACTGCTGCTAGAGCAGAGGGTCCAGAAGATCTACAAAATCCCTTCTAAGTCCATTCTTGTTATTCTATATTCTATATACATTGGCATAGATTCCAAAGGCAAACATAAGTCAAGGTTGGTCTTAGAACATAATATGCAGCTCCCCACCAATCACAGTATGTGGTATGTGTTGAAGCCCTGAACTGAAGGTTTATAAAGAGGAAGCATAAAATAAAGCAACAGCAGTAGCAGCTTCTGTCTAATTGGCTCATATTCATTTTTTAAAAGCAGATATTAAGATATGAGATGCCAGGAAGGAAGAACTAGGCGAGGGAAAGACTGAACTTCCTTCTGCTGTTGCCAGTGGGAATATTTCATTTTGTTTTGCTCAGTACTTAAGGTTAATAATGAAGTACCAATTCATTTCTGGCAATTTACAGGAAAAGCAAGTTATGTAATTGTTTCATGTAATAGCTGCGGACTGGAAAGAATTGGCCTCAAACCATCTGAAAGAGAGAAGCTTCCTTATTTGATGTTTTAATTGCAGAGTAATATTTTCCTTAAAAGATGGGTAAGAAAGGAAAGATTTAATTATCTGTATTAACTACCAATATTAGTTCACTAGTGTTCTCAGGTCAGTTTTAAAATTTAATGACATCATTTTACAAACGTTGTTCTGGGGAAAATCTGAATTGTATATGCAATGCTGTTGCATAGAAGTTCACTGAACCATCATTTTGCAATCATGGATTATGATACATAGAGAACTCAATAATACTGGGGATAAAAACCAGAAGTCTCTCTAAAATTAACAGGATTTAGACAAGCCTAATTTTGGGAATCTGTGCAGTAACATTACAAAACTCATTCCCCCACCCAAAGCACAACATCTACTACTTGTTGCAATTGTGTGGATTAAAGTACTGTTATATATGAAATATTCTCTTTGAATGATTCCTTAAGTGAACAAAAGTTGACACAGTCTTACTTAACTATGACAGTGTCAGAAGTTTGTGCACTGTTCGAGTAAACTTTGTAGGCTCTCCTTTGATAAAAATGATAGCTTCTAAACCTGTCTAGTAGTGAACTAAGAGTAGTTCTGCCCTTTAGCCATTAGCCATTTGATCTTGCCTGGGTAAATCAGCTGGAAATAAATCCTGTTTAAGAAATCTTTTTTTCCAGATTTTAACCTCTGCCTTCACTCTCTTCCCAGGGATGTCCCATGTGTTCCCTCTGCATTGGAATTATTTACATCCCTCAGTTGGTGAACTTCCCTTCTTGTCCTATCTCAAATATACCAGGAACACAAGTGTCAGTTGTTTTCCATTTTGTCGGTATGCCTTTTGTAGATTGGGGAAGAAAAAAAAAGACATCAGTTTTAAAGATGTTTCTGTAAAAGGGAAATTTGGCAGAACTCTTTCCAATTTTATTCATTTAAAAAATAAAGAGTAACAACAATCATGAGCATGACATTGCTCCACAACTGAAGTGTTAAAACAAAGTGTTGCCTTTCATGACAGGATCCCAGTAGAAGACAGAGAATGTAGGTGGGGGGATGGGACGATGACACCAGCCAGAATGTAGAGCAGCCAATTATTACAAAGGAGGATTTTGGATACGGTGAAATGACAATTTCCATTTGTGCCTGTGGTGGGAACATCATTTATTTGTGCAGCAGTAAAACTTACAAGACAATTGCTTTTTCAGGAGACTGGGGACAGGCTGAAGATAACATCATCTCTATCTAAATAGTAAGGGACCAGTGGTGGGATTCAATTTTTTTACTACCAGTTTGTGGGCATGGCTTGGTGGGCATGGCAGGGGACGGATACTGTAAAATCTCCATTCAGAGGTGGTATTTGCCAGTTCTCCGAACTACTCCAAATTTCTGCTACTGGTTCTCCAGAACTGGTCAGAATCTGCTGAATACCACCTGTGAATACCATCTCATTTTCAGGCTGGGGCAAATAGGAAGTACAGATTGGTTTTAGGAGAGCTGCTTTTCTTGCTTTTATTGGAAATGTTTTTCCTCCACTTTTCTGTTTCAGATGTATTCTTAGATTTTCTTGGCTATGACAGCAAAATGGACACAATCAGACATGTACCTTCATATCAACCATTAAGCACTCTCTCTAAGACCAGCTCACCTCACAGGGTTGTTGAAGGGAAAATAGGAAGAAGAAAGTGTGTTGGATAAGTTTGCTGTTTGTAAAAAAAAATCACAAAGGCAGGAAATAAGCAAAACAAACAAACAAACAAAGAGTAAAAGTTTAGGACTCGCCTTTGCAGATCTTCGAATAGCTTATTACTGAAGAGCCTTGGGGAAAATGCAGTACATATAAGGAAACTTAAAAATACACCTGTATGCAGTTATCTAGTAACAGGTGCTCAGAATCTCTTTTCAGAGTGAGATGAGCAGCATATAAATTTCAAAAAGAAACAATCAGGTAGAATATTAATTTGCTTATAGCAGTAAAATCACTTGAGGTAACCCTATCCAATGTGCATCTGTCAAGCTGAACCTTATTCGTATTTACATGCTTATTATCTTATGTATGCCTGTATGAGGGAAAACCCTGTAGTCCTGCCAACTGTTGCTAAACTAGAAATCCAAGCAAAACCAACCAACTTGGTTGATAAAATGGGCAATTTGTGATTTAGCAACATCTGGAAGGCCAGGGGCTCCCATTCTCTGCCATACAACAATTCCTACTTTCCATCCTCATAACACCTCCATCTTTATACCATTTTATACCATTATACCATCTAATTCACCAATCTTGCTTCCTCATCAAATTGCTACTATAAATGTTATTTTTTCCAGTGTGAAATAATATTCTCCTGAGTTGATGAGTTGGTAGAATATATATTTATATAACTAATTTATTCCAAGAAAAGAAATACATGGTGTGGAATAATTGATTATTTTGCAACTACAGTGATGTAAGAATTAAAATGGTTAAAGGCCCGGTCCCACTGCACTTACGGATGCAAAGAGGATGTAAAACATTAAAAAAAGATTGCCCTCCGTTGGAAAACGCTATGCATCCGTTGTGTACTCACTGCATACGTGTTTCATACGCTCTATCCCTCCAGCATCCGCATCCGTCCACTGAGATTTCATCCACGCAAGATGTTTTGAGCGGCACAAAACTTTGTGAACGGATGAACTTTCTGCCAGCGTACGATGTACATCCGCGACATATAACGGGCAACAAATGTTCTTGTCCGTTATCATCCGTTAAACGTCCGCTGGTATCCTCTTGCATCCTCTGGCCATCCCTCGACTCACATTCGCTGCAGCTGAAATGGAAAGAGGGAGAAACAAAAGTACACATAACGTCCACACAAGCGTTAGTAGCACGGAAATAGAAAGGATATGAAGTGTAATGCATCTCGAATATAAAGGATTAAAAACAGACAAAACATTTGTATCTGGGATGTATCTCAGATATTTTAGGATGTCTGCAGTATGTCTAGAGTATGTAGAAGGACACCTAGCAGACAACCGATATATTCTTTTAAAAGGGGAGAAAATCATCCTGGTATCTCAATATGACTCCAGCAGCCGTGGTGTACAGAACCTCATCACCCTTGTCTTTGGTCTCTCAACATCATCAATTGTTCTCCACCAAGGATGATGACACAGTCCGTATGTTAGCTGCGCTCATTCATCACCAGAACCAAAAGCCTGTTCAGACTGTTTCAACTTTTATACAGAAGGAGAAGAAGGAGACGTCCAAAGCTCTGTGGGTCGAGGAGGTATCGTGAGAAGAAGGAATTTGGACTGTATGACCAGTTGATGGTGGAGCTGAGGAATGGAGACCCTTGTGCATTCCTCACTTCATGAGGATGACACCAGCCTGTTTGACGAAACTTGAGAGCATCTGAGACCAGGTTGACAAAGCCTAGCACCCAATTCCATCCCAAACCTGGACCCTGGACTGAAGTGGCACTGACTCTGCGCCACCTGGCTCTGGAAACCACATACAGAAACAATGCAGTATCATGGAGGTGCCACACAACAGCATCAGCAAAGTGGTCAGAGAGTGGTACAGCCATCATTGAAGAATCATGGAGGAGTCCTAAGTGCCCATCACTGAACAAGGCTGGAGAAAACTTGCAGAAGAGTGGTATCAGAGGTGGAACTTCCCCCACACCGTTGGAGCGATAGATGGGAAGCACATGGCCTGCAAAGCTCCAGCCAACTCAGGGTCCACTTATTACAACTACAAGGGCTTCTTTCAGTATCATCCTCTTTGCCATGGTTTGATGCTGACTACAAGTTCACCTACATCGATGCTTCAGGCAATGGGTCAGCTTCAGATGGCCAGGTATACAACGCAATGACCTCACAGGATGGGCTGGAACGCAACATCATCATGGGTTTTCCAGATCCAGACCCCCTACCCAATGACACACAAGATGTGCCTACTTCATCATTGCTGATGACACGTTCTCCCTCAGAACTACCTCAGGAAGCCGTACACTCAAGATACCTCACCCATGAAGAGAGGATCTTCAACTACAGGCTGTCCAAGCAAGATGGGTGGTGGACGAACGCCTTTGGCATCCACTGGCCAACAGTTTCAAGTAACTTTCTCACCACCATGCAGTATGACCCGATGTAGGAGCATCGTGGAAGCTTGTGGCATCCTGCACAATCTCATGCGCACCCCGCTACCCCAGTCCTTGCAGAACAGACTTGTCAACCGTCAACAGGGAATGGGGACATGGAGCCTGGTGAATGGAGGCAAGGACGAACCCTGATAGACACTGTGGATGTACAAGCCCCAACAGAGCTTCACGTGAAGGGAAGAAGCAGAGCAACCTCCCTGAACACTGGTGCAACTCCCTAAGCTGGAGCAGTGGAGTGGCAAGACCGATAGACAGATGATTAATGAATGCTTCCTTGAAGCTGCGCATAACACTGATGACATTGTGCCATGTACTGTTGATGGGTCCACAATGAATAGGGCATTAATAAAGAGCTTTGTTTATTTAAAAATGTGTTTGATCATGAATAAATTGTTATGATAATAAGGATCCATATGTGTGGCAGCCGGGATGGTGACCATACAGTCCCACTATGGTTGCACCTGGAGGTTTATCTATCCCACAACTATCCTTACCTATCCCACAAGCATGCAAAGGCTTTAACCAGTTTGTTTCAAAGTTTTCACCAACACTTTTTAATGTAAAAAAAATGAACCAAGTGTCTTAAGCAAAAGATAACCTTTATTAAGTGTCTTAGGTAAACTTATGACTTTATTAATAAGCCAAAATGAACAAAGTAAGTGTCTATAAGCAAGAAAACTTAACAAGTAAACAACTCAGTCTCTGACACGATTCTCAGTCACTCTGAGTCACGTCCATGGTCCTCAGCTGTTGAGCAGGCAGGGACTGTGGAAGTGGCTGTGGCTTGAGTGCTGGTCTGAGGCACCATTGGGTGCTTGGCCCAAGGGTACAACAGGGGATGGTGTGTTCAGGAGCTATCCGAGAGCTGACTCAGTCCTGTGAGGTTGAGAGCGCCCTTCCTCAAGGACCCTGGATGTCAGGCACAGTACTGAAGACAGATTTTCTGTTGAGGGCTTGGCTGTGGAGTGGAGGAAGGACGTGTAGTGGGGCTGTCTGTTTGCAGCTGGGTGAGGACTGGCATTCTGTGGCATCTGATGAACCTGGGCCTGGACTGGGAAGTTCTGCTTCTGCTGTGGGAAGTCCTGGTAGTCGTAGCCTGGTAGGTGAGGACTGTTGAAAGCCGTGAAAGGCTATGACACTCGCCTGGGTGGAGGAGCAGACCTGGACTGGGTAGGAGCAGCTTCAGCTGGGCCTGAGGGTTGTGGCAAAGTGCTGTGATCTTCTGCTTCATCACCTGGTACTGGGCCTTGGCAGGTCCCAGAGGGTCTGGCTCACGAAGGTGATGAAGGGCTTCCGGTCCAAAGATGGTATGTGCTGTGGACCAGCTGAGAGAGAAGTTCTGTGCTGGTCTTCATTGTGTCCCTGATCTCCAAAGCACACTGTGGTCCTGGCCCTCCAGTCTGCTCTCTGCCTGCATAGAGCTGGGGGTGGGGTGGGTTGGCCCTGGTGGCTGCTGCTTCTTCTCCAATTGTGTCGCAGGGCATCATCCTCCACGGGAATCCTCCAAGTCTGCCAGCATGGGGAGTGCAGCTGTCAGGGGGGTCTCTGCCGTGGGGCCTCTGAAACACACTGCCTGGACAGGTAGCTGGCTCTGGCTGGAAGAGGACTGGCTGTCTTTGGGCTGTCTGAGGGAGAGAGGTCTCAGAGGGGCTGCTCCTTGGTGGCGGATCTCACCCTCCAGGAAACTGCACTTGGCCATGACGTACAATCTCCCGGTTAGTGAGCTTGACAGCAGCCTGCCTGGATTTCTTGAGGTTAGCTTGCCATACCAGGTGTGCATATTCTTCCACCATCTTAGGAGTACTTCTGCAGTGTACCCCAGGCTCTCCTGCCTTGTCTCTCCAAGCTGCCTGCTTCTTGTGTCCGATACACTCTGTGGCCCTTTCTCCCAGAGTACTCGTTCTCCCTCAGTCATTCCAGCACCTATCCTCATGTTCCTCAGAAATGGTACTGTTTCCTCCTCCCCCTTCTGCTTCCCTTGCTCTTCCCCCTCTGCAGGGGCTTCAGCAGGGCCTTCAGGGGCTTGAGCAACAGGGCTTCAGGGGATTGAGCAGCAGCAGCGGCGGCGGCTTCAGAGTCAATGCCAGGGGTGATGGGTGGTTCCTGGCCTTCTTGCCAGGGCTTGAACGAGTAGTCACAGGCTTCCTCTTTCTTGCCTGACTGAACGAACCATGGTGTTCCTGCTAGATGTATTGGCGCACGTCTTTCCCTGTGTGCTGACTGCATGTGTGCTGCATCCTTTTATATCCGTGGAGCTGATGCAATTCATACTCCCCGCATGCGCACTGAATGCTTTTCATCCAATATACATCCAGCAGCATCCCCTTGTTTCCTATAGGCTCCATGATGCATCCGCTTCATCTGCTATGCATCTGCCCCTTCCGCTTTGCGTCCACTTTGAAATTCTCCCCCGGAACCCCTTTGAGGTGTCATCCGCTCATCCGCTTTCATCCGCTAGGTCTTCCTATGAACATCCGTTTAAACATCCCTGCTACATACTACCCACGTCCGTTCTTTTCCGTTTCTGTTTATGCAAATTTTCACCACTTTTTGGAGCAGATGACAATGGATGGAGCCACCCCCGAAATTTTGCTCGTCCACTGTGTCCTTTATGCATACATTTTTCGTCCGTCGGCCAGTGGCACCAGGCCTTAAATAAACTAGTCTTTCAGTTTTCATATATAAAACTGTCACAGTTTGTTTTTCCCCTAGATTTTTGTTTGGTTTTGAAATCAAATAGATGTTTTGTTGTTTGGAAGAGAAATTAAAAGCCTGCATTATTGATACCTATCTTGTAAGAGTTTTGATTTTCTCTGTGGGTTTTTTTGTCAGTTTGGAATAAAATGTCACTTTATAGTTGTTGCCAAAAATGGATTGCTTAATGTAAAATTGAAGCTTCAGTGCAAATATTGTGAAGTATAAATGCAGAAAAAGCAAAGGCAAAGATAAATGGGAGATTATACTGCACAGAATTTGTATGCATGTGTGATCTATCAATCGATCATCTTTCAATCTACAGCCTCTCTCTCTCTCTCAGCATAGGAAGCCCTTTTGATATGAATTTCCACTAAAAATGCTGGAGGATTCAAGAGTTATTGTAATCCAATACAGTCAGTTTATTTTAGAGACAGATGAATCTGTAAGTTCGGTTTGTCCAATTTCTCTGCTAGCATAAGTGTTTTTTTTTTAAAGTTTAGTATTACATTTGTATTCATATTTGTGCACCTTTCTTCAAACCTAGATTTTTATTGGAAAATTTATCTAATATACAATGATGGCAGACAGTTTTTTTTCCAAAATATAATGTATTTTCTGCATTTTTTCCATAAATTTGTGCAAGCTTCTCTGTAAACTTTTTCTTTTAAGTGGTGTTATGCCCATTTTAAAGAAATGAATTACAAAGGGCAAACAAAGCACTGGTTCATGAACAGTTCTGAGCAAAGTAAATTAAGGGAAATTCAACTTGGAATACACACTGAAAGACTAGTTTATATGTAACAGGAAACTTTATTGAAGCAACTCAGATCATCTACTTATGGGTTTCAACTAAGCACAGTCTGTCATTGTACAAATAATAAGAAATCCAGTTCACAGGTCTGGGCCAGCAGCTGTTTGCTAAATACCCTCTCACCTTGACTAAGGATTAGAATGATGCAAACACTGTCTCACAATTGCTACAATGAACATGACTATTTCAGATCCTTGCAATTCAGTGAAAATTAGACTTAAAATAGTAATATTGGAATCAGAGTTAATCTGTCTTAGAGCTCAAGCAGATTGCTCTCCTTCTTTTCTGATAAGCAACACCTTTAAGTTTATTGATGTATCCATTTCTGTGCTGCTATAATCCCATAATTGATTCCTGGCAGTTAACAATGTAAATAGAACAGAGATGAGGGCACTGTGGTGTAGTGTTTCAGAAACTGAACTGGCATTGCAGAAGTGCAGGTTCAAATCCACTGTCCACTCAGAAATTCATTGTCTGACATTGGGCCAGTCATTTATCCTGAGGTGGAATCTGCTTCAGAAGATTGATGGGGGGTGGGAGTGGTAAAAGAGGAGGGTGGAATCCTATGGGGGTGGTTCTTAAATAAACAAAGAATCAAACAACTATTAAACATTAAGCTAACCAGCTATGTCACAGTACATAGCTCCTTCATTTATGAAACTGTTCCATATTAACGTACTCCAAATAGCCTATTCCTATTAGTTGAGAAATACTGGAAGCTGATTGGTTCACTACTTACGCTGATTGGCCAATAACAGCTAACTTGTGATTGGCTTGCTCAGTGGCGGGAAAAACAAGTAGCCGTCATGGCCACTAGCCGCGAGCAGCCTCTCTATAAAAAGAGCTGCCGCGGCTCCTGGTTCAGATGGACTTTCTGCACTAAATAAAAGAGCTGAAGTTACGCTGGNCGGCTCCTGGTTCAGATGGACTTTCTGCACTAAATAAAAGAGCTGAAGTTACGCTGGTCTCTGGTCTCATTCTTCGCCAACTCTACAGAAACACTCTCCAAAACATCTTTGTATTTCTCAGCCATTAGAAAGTTATTGGAATTTAGCAGTGAGTTGACAGATGGTATTCCAGAGGATGTTAGCCTTTCTTGAAAAACTCTTGAAATATTTTGCTTAAACTAGACATTCCCAAATGACAATACTAGAAACAATATTACATTCCCAAGTAGCCCAATAACCACTGGCTTGGTTGCCTTTAAAAACTAGAAGTTATCCATGAGCCATGGCTATGTTTGGAGAAAATGGTCAACTAATAATATGGGCTAGAAACTTCTGTATTTATTTGCAATTGGAAAAGAACCATGCAAATTAATGGCATTGATTTTATCAGACCATAAATATTAGACAGGAATAATAATATGATAAAAAAATCAAATTGAAACAAATCTCTATATTGAAAGTATCTTCAGAGGTTTATGCAAGTAAAACAGAAAAAGATTGACTGCATACTCAAAGAGGCTTCCATTTTTAAAAAATATATGTTGCCACACATCTAAAAAAATGGTGGAGTTTTGATCAGAGCCTTGATTGACATTTGGACTTTTTTGACCCTCCCCCATGAATATCTCCGCATTTTTAACACATTGGTTCATTTCTATCTTGTTTTTCTATTGTACCATTCATTATTTTAAAAAATCGTTGAAATATTGATATTGGAAAATTGTCAAAGAAAACCTGAAAAAAAATCTGCTGAAATAGTATTTTGCCTTTGCTTTATCATTTGTATTGCAATTTCTCTATGGAAAAATCCCCTTCTGAACTTCTCACATCCTTTTCCATCTTCAACTACTCATTTCAACTACTTCCCATTCATTTCATGAGGCTTATGATTTTTCTCATTCCCTCACAGACATCTGTACATATTTAGAGTGCTACATCCTTCCCAGATATTTGAAAATGAGTCATTATGTAAAAAAAAAGAAAAAGAAAAATAGCAACATCAGGAATGAAAAACCTTAATAAAACACTATTTTAAAATGTGGAACATTTGAAGATAGTCTGTATCCTGGGCTTGTGTAGTCAGGTTTAATGCTAAATTTAATGTAAGACCTGCTGTCCCTTGATTACTGAAAAGGCTTATAAATCAACTAATGGAGGCTTTGGAAAAACTGTTCTAATTTTGCTAAGTGCAAAAATTTAACACATAGTGCAGGGGCCTGTTAAACAATAATATTTAGACAACATAAATAAATCCAGTTCAGTTCTTTCACAGTATTGTCACAGCAAAGAAGTAGAATATAATATTTCAACTGGCATGCACAGATATACATTTGATCTCTGTATAGAATGCTTCAGAGATGCTAAACAAAGGCAAAAAAATAGGTGCTTCGGGCTTTGCACTGTTTAGTTATGTAACAGATTGAAGGTCTAGGTTTTAGTCACTGGAAATGTGATAAACAACATTGTGCATTAATGCAGAAAACAGATTGAGCTCTTTAATGGGACATCAAATAAGACTTTATTAGCATCTATTAGGTTCAACCCAAAGCCCGGGAAATAGCATTAACGAGCATCATATATCAGTCTGTCTGTTATTAGATAACATTATCGCTTAAAACTAGCAAGTCATAGAATGCTTTATACCTTTTTTTTACCTTTATCTTTTGAATGAGTGCCTGACATTCTATCTGACTACTCTGGCCTAACTATTAGTAATAGTGAACCAATTTATAAACCCATTAGTGACACTTTTTCCTGAAGATAAAAACAGTCAAAATTATCTGGCAGCAATTAATCTTAATGGCTGTATGCAGTAAACAGCAATGGGCTAATTCCAGCTCTGTCAGCCCCATCAAACAATCCCACATTAGGCAGCTTTTCACTGATCCATTAAGCATATTCAGAGCAACAACAAATTCAGTGCTGAAGGCATATGCACTAAACATTACAACAGTGATCTTCTGAAACCATCATTATCTCTTAAATAGTACTTCCCCCATGTATTATCATTATGCTGTACATTAGAAATACTTTGATTAAACTCCCTTAATTCATAACAGACAGCTGCAGACCATTTATGCAGTTAATCTCAACACAACAGCGATTGAGAAAATATAACAAATGAAGGCTGTAAACTGGAAGTCATTATGACGGAAAGATACTGGTTTTTCTCCCCCTCTCGGTGCAAAGAGCATGTAAAGATTATGCTTGAGGTCTGTAATAGTGGAGTGGAACCACTAATGACCTTCTCATTTCCCTGCAACATTAGCCATACAAACTGCAGCTACATACATATACACCCACACCCACGTGGCCTTCACATGCTAGTTGTGTTTAAGGATTTTTTCATAACACTGATACCATGACTTAAGAACAAAAGAAAAGCAACACTGCCCAGGCAAAAGTCATGTGGAGAGATATTACAGAAATCCACCATTCTTCAACTGAGTTCGGTTAACAGATCAGCTAAGATGTTGCTTCAGGAAACTGTTCTGTATGTAGGCCCTGCTTTTTATCATCAGAAACTAGGAAAGGTGGTGTCAGATGGCCTGACAATTGTGATACAGAACAGTGGTAGATTCCCAGCTCCCCAATTCCGCCCCCCCCCCAAGAATAACAGTTAGAAAATC